>PVIJ01000049.1:159776-190905 GCA_004024925.1 Scalopus aquaticus
CCCCCCCCCCCCCCCCCCCCGCTGATTGTCTCTCTCCTATTTGCTTTCCTTATAGTCCTGTTATAAGTGAAACCATTCGATATTTTTCTTTTTCTTTCTGGCTTATTTCACTGAGTATGATCCCTTCTAATTCCATCCATGTCGCTGCAAATTGCATGTGTTTATCTTCTTTTAGATACATAATTGGGAGTAGAATTGCTGGCTCCAGTGGTAGTTCTCTTTAACTCTTTGAGGAACTGCCAAACTGTGTTCCACAGCTACTGCACTATTTTACATTCTCACCAGCAATGTATGAGGGTTTCAACTTCCATATCCTCTCCAACACTTACTTTCCATATTATTATAGTCATCCCACTAGACATGAATTGGTATCTCATTCTGATTTTCATTTTCATTTCCCTCATGACTAACAATGCTGAGCATCTTCTCGTGTGCTTGTTGTATGTATAGGTAAGTCTTTGGGAGAAATGTCTATTCCAATTATTTGCCCATTTTTTCATGGGGTTGTTGGCCATTTACCTTTTGATTGTTCTTGCTTCAGTTTTTAATTTATTATCTCACTTCCCCGTATAATCAAAAAGATCATTTCATTTGAGCACAGGGAAAGGTTTTCTACCAATCTTTTATTGCCACATAGGTTGAATTAAGGTTGAATGCTTCTCATCCTGTTGCCAAGCTGAGACTCTGTCTCAAAAGAAAGAATTTTTGCTGATGCTTTGATGTTATGGAATTCCATGTATTCGCTCCCAAATCGCAGTTTGGTGAGCCCACATGTAGAGTGTGACTCACTGAGAAGCACTCCAGAAAATAAACGTCTATTCTCTTAACACAGTGCAATTTCAGACCTAGAAGGCCTCAAACTGGGGTGCACAGATTCTTCAGATCCACAGATATATTCTCAGACTCTGAGAGCTTTAGAATGTAAAAATACTGTGTTTTTATATCTACAGTAACCTTAAAGGTCATTACAAAGCCCAAATTTCACAATTCAAGGACATTCTTGGTGTCATACATCAGTTTTCTCAACCTGGGGTTATGGGATCTCTGGGGAATGTGAGAACACAGCTTTTGGCAGCTCTCTAAGACTTCCTTTAAAAGGGACCCCATACATTAGTGATGCTTAAAAAACTGAGCAAGTCCAGCTCCTCTTTTTATAAAGGAGGCCTAGAGAAGTTAAATGATGTACCAGAATAACATGGCAAGTTAATGAAGCCAACCAACTCTAAAACACCAGTTGCCTAAGGCTTTATTCAACGTTTTTTGTTCCACAGTGGGAATACTGCCATGGTCACATCCTCATTGAGTTTATAATGTCATGGGGAAAGTAGAAAATGAACAAGTCATAACTAAAATGATGAGTGCTATGAGGGAGGGAAAGGGTAACACAAGTTGTACAGAGTAATCAGAGTGGATATCCTAGTCTGAGGGCTTGGGGCAGGGATTTTATGCTAGTAATCAAAGAGAAAAGGAATTATCTCAGGCATACTGTGAGAAGAACAGTGTTACAAACAAACAAACAAAAAATAACAAGGTAGGGAAAGGCATAATTTGGTTACTGATTTAAATGGATGCAGAGATAAACGGGCCAGATTCTTCAAGGCCTGTTGATTTAAGACAAAGTCAATGTAGAGTGTATACAGGGAAGACAGTAATTGGATTTGCATTTTTTAAAGGTCATTCTGACTACAATACACATAATTGATTGGAGAGGAGATATGGGCATTGTGGAGAACCCAAGTAGGAAGCTACAGGGAAGACTTTGGTAAAAGATGCTAGTAGCTTGAATTAGGGTTGATGGCAGAGACGACTGAGGAAGTGACCAAATGTATTTAACAGGTCGAATCAAAAGGACATGGCGGTTGGTTGGATATTGGTATTAGAGCAGTCAGTTATGGTTTTGTTTTGTTTTGGTTTTTTGCCAGGGATAGAGGGGGTGATCAGCTAAGAGATTGGTGGAACCATTTACTAAGATAGGGCTCACTAAAAGAGACCAGTTTAGGGGAATAAATGATTAATGCATCTATTGATGCTGAGTCTCCATTGCCTATGATATTTTTTTTTTGTATTTCTTAAACATTTTTTAGTATATATTTTTATTGTTATTTATATCTTTGACATTTTGTATTACCCTTGGATAACCCACCACCAATTCACCTGTGATCCATCTCTGTGCCTATGATATATTTCAATGGACATATCAAATAGGTATTTATATATAGGGTTGAGATGCAGAAGAGATGACTGTGAGATAAAGATGGGTTCTCAGTATATCCCCAGTATGAGATTATACCATATAATGGGACCATAATCCCTTCTGGAATGGGATTGACTAGGGAGAGCATATAGAATTGGAACAGAGAATTACCTAAGACAGAGCCTTAAAGAAGGAACAACCGGAGGGGCAGGAAGATTAGAATTTTGGGAGCCGAAAAGAAGATAGCAGTGGCGAAAAGGCCAGGATCAGATCTTCTCTCTGATGAAGCCAGATGGTTAGTTCCGTGAGATGTCTACTTACCTTACATGCTGAGATAGTTTTATGCTACTGGCTGTCAAACACTTTTCCAGTTCTTTCGTCGGAATCTAGTCATGTGAAATGTTGATGAACTGGGATGTACAATGTCTGCCTTGTTCTTGGTACAATTGAATTTCTGGCTAAGTCAGTCAACCAGAAAGCTCTTTCATTTCTGGTTGTGTAAAATCTTTCTTCGACACATTAAGCCATTTTTCTATCTTGGTCAATATTGGGGATGAAGTAAAATTTAAATTGAATTAAGATAAGTGAATCGATGATTCAGGAACTTTTAATGTCTTAGTTTCATTTTAAATTGCAAATGTCATTTGACTAGCGATAGAGAAATTATTGAAGATCATCTCAGGAAATGCTCCGGAAGCTGCTTTGTTGTTGTTGTTGTTTTTTAATCACTTTTTAAACACCTTTTAAATTTTCAATCTTAGAATTTGTCCATTTTTTTATTTTTAGCAACAACTTTCAGTACGTGAAGTGTCTTTAATAGTTAAAGAAAGTTGCTCACTTTTATTTAATATGTGTGTTTTATACAGTTCCAACTCAAGTATACCAGGACATTCCTCAGTATTTTTAGTTTCACCAAAATGTGAGCTCCTTGGTTACTGGTGCCCTATGTAACGCAGTCAGTTCAGCACTATTCTGCTAATGTAATGGACATGAGCAGCCATCTGAAACGTTACCTCTAAATGAGGCTTGAGCAAATTAAATCATAAGACAACAGCACAGGGTCATCTTTCATAAAGTGAATCTTTTAATAAAGGGTAGTGCCCTTTTTAAGATGGTCTGGGGAAAAGGGACATACTGAACTTACTCTGTGCCAAGCACTTCTAAGTGCTTTATATACATTATTCTTTTTTTTAATCCTCATGATTCTATTTCACAAATGATGAAACTGAGACATAGTGGCTTAAATAGCTTCCCTGGTGTTACACCCAATGGCCTGGCAATGCTGGGGTTCTAACATAGGTTTATCTCATTTTAAAGCCAATATGCTTTCCATTTACACCTCTCTTCCTCACTGGAAATCAAGAGATTTGTATTCTGCTTCCTGCTATATCCTCTAACTGTTTGACCTTGGATAAGCCACTGACTAGGCTACTTAATCTAAACCACAGTCATTTGCACTCTCTATCCCCCACATGTGTTTTTGCTCCTTCTTCCCCTTGCCTGGAATGTGCCAGACTTGCTCTCCACATCTTTATTCATTCCCTCATTAATCAGTTCATCAGTCAGAATACAGCCTCTATTCATACAGGAGTTACTAAGGCTCTACTGAGTGACACAGATGACGCAGTCACTGTCTTCCAGGAGGCCATATTCCTTTATTATCTACATCCAGATCTCTATGTCAGCCCTGGCTGGAATCCCATTTTTTCCCCTGGAGCCTTTTTCATGAGCCATCCCATTTTGACTTGCTCCTCAGAATCCTTGTGAAACCGAGTCATTTTCCCACTTTTTTGGCAATTCCCCAGATGCTACCTTGTGACATCTCTTCTACCATTGGCTAGAATTCTTATTTAAATTACTTAACTTTTCACCTCTTTGCAGCTTGTTCCTCCAACAAGATATAAATTCCTTAAGGGCAGGCTTACACTTCTCTGTATTTCACACAGTGTCTTATAAATAGTACCTTTTTCTTTGTGGTTCATTCAACAAATGTTTGTTGATTTGGGTTAAGTTTTTAAGTTCAGATTTACCTGATCAAATGATAGTGGCCAAGTCACGTAATTACCTTGAGCTTCTGTGTTTTTTAGTAAGGTGGAAATAATTCCTATCATGGTTAAATAAATAATATCTATAAAAATGTTTTGTATACTTCAAAAAACTGAAACAAATATTACTGATTATCTTATACTTTGTTGTTGAACAATGCTGAATTCTACCAATAGAACTTTGGGTCCCAACATTTACTGCAGCTGTTCACTTGGTCCTCTCTTGCCTCTATTACCATTTTAACTCTTTACAGTTAAACATCTTTGTTTGCTCTAAGTGTATGCCAATTTCTTTCTCCTTTCTCTTGTGCCATCCTAAATCTTAATCTTACTTATGGCTGTGGACAAAAAATGAGATCAGCTGTCACCTAATCTGACATCACAAGGCCCATCTCCTTAATGGGACCATCATGCTACAAAAGTGGGAGTGATAGAAATTAATGTTAATTTTCTCTCAGGGTAGCTTAATCCATTCTCTTGTACTTTCAGATTGATATAAAGGATTTGTTAGGAATTTAATGTTAAGTTTTTTTATAGTCCACATTAGAGCTTTACATATTCTCCAGAGATTATGTGTTTGTGTTTCTGGGGCTTTGGTAGACTTAGTAATATTACAGGTTCCATGTTGGTGCCAAAACTGTTACAGGGCAGCCCCAATATAAATGGGGTACCTGTCTGTGGGTTTTCACCCATGCGCTTAAAAGGGACTTATAAGACTCTACTGCAGACACACACAATAAAATTAATAAAAGGGTTTATTTACAAAAGGGAAAGGAAAAAAAAGATAAAGAATAAATTGGTGAATGCATCCTACGAGTTCCGCTGAGCTGAACTCTTAATGGCACACTCGAAAAACTGGCAATCCACAACCGCGAGCAGTTGCCCCCCCCACCCCCCCAAGCTCACAAGTCTGTCTTTTAAATCCCCAAAACCATTGCTTAACTCCCTCAGTCCTCAGCATCCTTCCTTCAGTGATGATGGCATTCTGGGATTTGTAGTCCTAGGTGTCTTGGATCTCTCAGCTTGAGATGGGGGTCAGGTCCTGGGACACTCCCCTTTTCTGAGGACCCCCCTCTTACAGTAATAACCTCCAAATACAGTAATTTCAATAGCAAAGGTTCATGATTAAGTCTTCATGGGTGTTAAGAATTTACTAAATTGAATTATCTGGTCTTTGCTACTTTTGGTGCATTTTAATAAAGTAAAATGCTCTTTATAATGTGATCTGAGGAGAAGGAACATAATATGCTATTCTGTGCCAAGTATTTATTCCTAAGTGCTTTATTTACATTATTTTTCTAAATCCTCACAGCTATTCTGTTTCACAAATGAGGAAACTGAGACATAGTGGTTTAAAAAGCTTGCCCAGAGTTACACCCTGAGCCATCAAACCAAGCTCAGTTATGTTTTTTTGGCCATTGAAGAAACAGATCGTTAATAGGATCATTGTCTTTGCCAGCTTTTCTGGAGTATGGCTCTCATGTGGTTAATGTCTCTTGGAAACCATGTGATAAATATATTGCCTATTGTTACTGTCATTTATGTTGAAAGATATTAAGATGAGATTTGTAATCCAAATGGGCATTGCTTACTTCACATCTGGTTGCTTGAAAAGTAGCCAGATGCAACAATTCTTGGAAGACAGCTAAGTTCACCACGACACCACCAACGCCAGATGCAACAATTCTTAATGCAAGAGAGCCTGGGGCAGAACCTTTGCAATTCTCACCCTCCTTTGTAAAAACAGCTGCCCTGTGTGAACCTTTAGTATTTTTTTTTAAAAAAAGAAGAAAAGCAAACAAAATTCACTCCACCACATTTAATTATAGATTTCAAATAGAAAGTGTTAATATGATTTCTAGATTCATGAGCTAATTAGAATTAATCATTAGAGTGGAAAAAAATAGATGACAGTGGTGACCTACTTTTTCCAGGACCAAAAACACCTTGAAACTTCTCTTAAATCTCCTCGCTTTGCTTAATTTTAAAGTGATTCTGTGTTTTGGTTGCCCGTGACAGGCCTGGTGTGATGGCATAATTTTTGAGAGTTTCCTATTCCACTCTTACAAGTGTCCCAGTTTGGATAATAAAGTCTATGGTCATCTAATATAATCCCTGTATCTCAGAGACACTCATCAAAAGGAGTGAGGGGTGGGAAAGATATGAGAATGTATCAAGAGGGGAAAAGATACTCATGCTGAGACTGTTGGAACCGAAGACCAGAACTCTCAGTAAATGATATAAAAGCTGAGCTGGAAATTGATTTGTGAATACATTGTGAACATCACAAGACTCATTCTATTACTCCTGGCTGCTCTGGGGGCTTGGGGAGAGGCGGGGAAGAATAACCAGGTCAGGAGTTTGTGGTATCTTTTATGCAATAATAACGTTAAGCTTCCTGTCTGAGGTTTTCCATATTGGGAGGCTTTCACCTCTTGATACTCTGTGAGGACTAGTATGCTGAGATCAGAGAAAGAAAAGAAGATGGAAGATAATGGTTCTTTAGAGAAATGGAAATACATTATTCTTGATAACTTTTCTCTTCTTTGAAAAGCTTAGCTAAACATCTCTGCCATTTACCTTAATTTAATTTTATCAACTATGTAAAACTTGCTTAATAGTCTCTTTTAAAGAATCATCCAGATTTGATTTTTGTTATTTTTGAATCCTCAATTGTTGGCCATGTCTTTACTTAAAATAACTTTTTAATTTATAAGACTAAAAGCTACTATTGAAAACACATGCAGAAAAAAATATAAGGAAAAAAGTCACTTATAATCCTGTCACTCAGAAGTAAGAGTTTGTTTCAACTTTCTTACACATACATGAAGCTCTCAGATTTTATAACCTGAAGGAAAATGTTTATGTTCTGGTAACAGTAGAAAAATAATTACATTTGTAGAGAACTTTAAAATGTATAAAGTTCTTCCATATAATGACATATGCAATCCTGATAATAACCCTGTAAGGCAGATGTTACTTCCTATTTTGGTTGTAGGGAAATTGAAGCCCAGAAACACTCAGTGACTTTCTTGAAGACGTGGGTAAGGAGTGGAGCTCTGTCACGTTCTCCACATACAACTCAGAGTATCCTACTAGAACTCTCAGGGACCAAAACCTGAATCCCATCTAAAGAACTGATTATGAGAAACAGGTCACTTAACTGGGAAAAAGCAGGTATAGAAAGGAAATGTTGTCTTTGAATAATGGTCTTTAGTTTCATATAGGGACATTATTGCATCTTCTTAGAACCTCTTCTGAAAATAAAATGTAGGGAGGTGAGCTTGTGAACATTCAAGTTTGGGTGGGAAACTTTCCTGACGGCCTTTGAGAAGAATGTATATTATCTATTTGTAATTAACAGTTCACCAAGTCTTGAAAACCTAGTTTGGTACTAGGGAAGAACAAATAAAGTTAAAGCCAGTCCTTCTTTCAGAGGACTTAACTGTATACCTGGAGGGAAAAAAGCAAACATACATGAAGCAACTCAGGCATAAATTATGTGGAAGTGACTCTATAAACAATGAGTTATTATGGGTAAGAACTAATGATTGATAATCAAAGAACATTTACTTCGTGGTCATCAGGAAAGCCTTATCAAACATTTATTTATGGAAGTGTGAACCTATATCTCTAAAACATATCGTGTTTTACATCATTGTTACCTCAAAAAACAAACAAACAAAAAACACATCATTAAATGTTATAGCCTAAGTAAGGCCAGGAAGCCAGAAACAGGCCCTGGTGGACAGCAGAAAACAGGGACATACCCATTCAGTCCGCATCATTGTATCCATTCAGCATTTACTGAACCTGTACTGTACATTCAAGTGAACAGATAAATCTTGTGAATAGAACTGAAGGTTACATGTTAGGAAATAGTGAACAATAAGGTGGGTGGGTGAGCAGATCATAGCAATAATACTGTTAACCAGTAAAGAGCTTAGGCATGATTCTGATTAGGGACAGGCATTCACAATGGATTGGCCCTTAATATTTAAACTTCACTGAATGAATGAGCTAAAAGAAAATTTTGGAAGCCATTTAATCTCCTCTCATGTCCACTTTAAAAAGAGGAAATGAAGACCAGGGCCATGATTTGCTTAAGTTCAAACAGTCAATGGGCAAACTGCAGTTGGAACCTCCTGCTTCTCTCCAGTTATTCCACTCTGCCTCTTGAGTCTTGACTTTAGCTAAAACCTCTTTCTTCTTCTTCCTCACACCAGCCACATAAATAGCAGATCCTAGGTCCTGAATTACAGGTTTGGATTAATCTTTATTTAGTCATCAGTAGAAAAATATGAGTTAGAAAATGAATCTGTCTGATGTCTCAATCTCCATGGATGTCTTATTTATAAAATGAATGGAGGCCTGTGAGATGAACAGTATAAACTTGGAGTCAGTGTTCTGTAGCCAAGACAGGGAAGAACCGTGCTTAGTCCCAGTGCTGTCACGAACCGCATAATTTTGCACAGGTTCTGTCACCCCTTTTTTCTTTATAACATGAAAGGGTTAGAAACTCTTTTTACAAAGTATTTTCACTGTAATTTTATATAGCTATAGATTTTTATTACTTAAGCACAGACTTAAGGAAAAAGTTTCTTACAATTCTCAGTGTTCACATAATTTTTTATTATAATGTAACTTAAATACATGTAAAAGCTGTTAAAATTTTTTTATGTAGATAGCTCTTATATACAACCAAAACAAATAACAAGTTACAAATCCCTTAACATCTGGATTAATAGTTCAACTAGGGAAATGATTTCTACAACACCTGCTTTTGGGGGGTTCAGTATCCTCAACTACTTGATGTCATGTACATGATTAAATTGTCTTGACTTTTCCCTTTGTTGAACTCTTCTGTGCAACAGTTCTTTCTATAGCATTGCCAGATAGCATTTGGCCTTCATTTAATTCAAGTGATTTGCTTATATATTAAAAGCCTCCCTCTATCCTTCTGGCATTAACCCTGGACAACCAGAGTAGTGATATCAGGCACCAACAGAATCATAGAAGGGTGGCATTGAGCCTGCTTGGGTGCAGTTGTAAGATCAGCCAGCTAACCAAATAATATAAAATGCAAATTTTTGCAAATTTCATATCATGAAAATGTAGAGTTAAAAACTTGTCAAAAATGTCCAACAATGTAAAACTCCTTCCACTGAATGACAGACAAAAGTGTGGTATATTTGTGCACAGTCTAGGCTAAACTGTTCAGCAGTAGGGAGGAACTTAATACAATACATGCTGACAACATGGATGACCCTCAGAAAGGTTAGGCAAAGTGAATAAAACCAGAATGCTTCATTGTCATTTGGGAATTCAAGGAGGTAGACAAGCTAAAATCTTTTAGGGATCCAAAGAGAGCAGCTTCTTCCTTAGGCAGCAGGAGAAAACAATGGGTCAGATTCTCATTCTGGATGATTTTTATAGGATGATTCCATTGTATTTTCCACTGTTTCTTTCATGTATTATCTGAAGGGCAAGTGTATTGTTATCTCTGGGAGAGCCTCCATCAGAATTACAGAGCAGTCCATATACTGTATATTGTATGATTCCATTTATATGAAATGTCCAATGAAAGCAAATCTATAAAGACAGGAAAGTGGATTAGTGGTTGCCTGGGATTGGGAATGCGAATTGGTGTCCATTGTAAATCAGCATGAGGGCTCTTATCTGGTGATGAAAATGTTCTAAAACTGCTTTGTGGCGATGGTTGCAAACCTTGGTAAGGTTACTAAGATTCGTTGAATCTTTGTAAGCGTAAAGTTTATTAACTTTATGATATGTAAAATATACCTCAATAAAGCCTTTTAAGTTTTTTTCCCTGGGACCTCCTAAGGCTATATCTATAGCTCCATCTCCTCCATAGTAAGGAGATTAATTTGAAAAAATAGTGGCATGATTTCAGCATTAGAAATCATGGATTCTGGCCTTCACTTTGTCATTAGCTCTGTGTTTAGCAAGTCACTTAATCGCTCTGTACCTTGGTTTCTTCATCTATAAATGAAGAGGAGGTAGATTAGATGTTCTGTAAGACTTCCTGCAGATTTGACGATCTCTTCACATTTCTGTTATCTGTGAATACCATATCCTCTCTCAGTCCCCTCTTTACCACCCCCTTCTCCCCCATCATGCTCTTTTCAAAGCTGCTTTAATCAGCTTGGTGTATTAGTTACTAATTCTTCATCTCTAGAACTTCCTGACCTTATTGCATAGGTCTTTCAGGTACACTGTTCCCAAATATTTATCTAAAATTTCAATACTAGACTGAATGTAGTTCATTCATTAATCCCCCAGAGGCTATGTTCTCCTCCTCTGTAATGCTCATGGAGGCTCTCCCAGAGATAACAATACACTTCCCCTTCAGGCATTACATGAAGAAACAATGGGAGATACAATAGAATCATCCTATAAAAATCACAAAGAATGAGAATCTGACCCATTGTTTTCTCCTGCTGCCTAAGGAAGAAGTTGTTCTCTTTGGATCCCCTAAAGATTTTGGCTTGTCCACCTCCTTGAATTCCCAAATAACAATGAAGCAATCTGGCTTTCTTCCCACTTCTCATTTCAGTGTGTAGGATATTTTGTCAACTTGCCCAGAGTGACTTTCAGCATTTTGAGCCGTTCATCTGACTGTGTGCAATAGATAACAAAAACATAATTAGGAGGAGGACTGACTGAAGTCTCAATTTTATTTTATTGGGGGGGGGAGGTGTGTGCTTTAGAATTGAAAAAGTTATTTCCAGTCTTTATGATTTAACCTTCCTTTCTTGCTCTTTGTGGCCAATAAGATGTTTCTGAATGCTTAAAATGAAGTTTATTAAACTGGAGCCCATGTTTGTAAATACAAACATCATACTTCCTAGTGCCTAGTTCATCTGAAGAAAAGCACTCCTAGAGCATATAGAGCCAGCTGGGTGCTTGGAATGTGGTTTAATTAGTTCCTGAACCTGTCAGGAATCTGAGAATCTCTTCCTAGAGCTAAACTGACACACAGGATAACTTTAGAAGAACCAGGTAAGTGAGCATTCAACTTATCTCCTGTAATTGAGGAATAACCACTTGCTAAAAACTGAAAGTTCCCGTTAAGGGAAATTGTTAGGTGAAACTGAATCATTGGATCTATTGCTAGGGCTTGATAAGGGGTTTTGTATATACAATAAAAAGAGTAGATACTTAGGGAGTCAGGGGAGTGGTGTGGAGCAGTTACTATCCTAGGGCCAAGGATAACAGAGAAAAGTAAAATTGAAATAAACTCTTTAAATGTAAGTGAAAAAGTAGGAGCTTAGCTATGTCAGTATTTTTGGAACCTGAGCATTCCATGGACAAGAGAAACATTTGCCTAACCTAGAGAATTAGCTATTGAAGATAACTACCTTTGGAATAATAGAACAAAGTTCTTCTTCCTTTTCAGTTAGAATTATATTTCAGGATATCCACATAACTTTAGTTCCTAAAGGAAAGTCCAACATTACAGAGAAATGTTAACCAGTAAATACAGAAGGAATGATAGAAAATTTTCATTTCATAAATTCAAGTTAAATTATTGATTCAATAAAAGATTAAATGTAAGTCTTTCAGTGAATAATCAGTGCCACTGAACAGCCTTGTACTGACTGTCAAAGTAACTGCACACAGATTACTCTCTAGTTGCAAGGAGGAGAAAGTAACGATTATGGTGAGATCAAACTATCATCCTTCTAAATTAGTAGCAAATCTTAATGTCATTAATGGTCAGTCATATACCGTGTGTCTTTGATGTGCAGAATAGAAAGCATAGAACATCACCTATGTTCCATTCAGCCCAAAATGTGTTATCTTGAATCCATAAATCCTTAGAACATCCAGTTTATAGGAAACCACAGGCATACAGAAGCAAGCTAAATGATACCACAAGAAAAAAATAGACAAATCCAGGGAGTGAGATGTTCTCCATGATAATTAGACCCATCTCTTTGTTTAGTCATGGCCTAAAAAAATCAAGGGAAGGTGACTATACTAGATTTAAAAAATCTTAAAGGAACATACAACCATTTTAGCCTCCTGGGTTAAATTCAGATTTGAAACAAACCATATTTAGGTCAACTGGGGAAATTTGCATACTCATTAGGTATGGTTTGAAATGGAAATGCACTAAGCTGGAAAGGGGAAGATTGCTGACTTTAAAAAACAGGTTACTCATGAGTAAGTACCATGTCTCATTTTGATTAAAAAATAGAAATACTCTATATGTGTGTATGTACTTATGTATATAGATGTACTTAGGATCATACTCAAGAAGATCCAGAGAGAAACACTAAGAGTGCAGCAGTGATAATTACATGGGTAGCAGAAATGTAATTATTTTATTTTTACCAGTCTGTATTTTTTTACGTTTTCAACAATGAACCTTGATTGGTTTTGTCATACTAAGAGGTTATTTTTTAAAACACCCTTTCTCAGAGAAAAGCAACAGTCTTTTCTGCCCTTGAAGTAAAATAAAAATGTTTCCTTTGAGGAAAGTAGGTTCAGAGATTAAGAGCCCTTCAGTGTCTATCAGCAACATTTGGTGATGGTGTTTGACTATAGCTATACCTGTTTGTCCGTAGTGAACATAGTGTAAAGAGTGGAACAGACCTGTGTTTGAATTCAAACTCTGTCACTTAGATGTCTTTTTATTTGGGATGTATTACTTTATTTCTCTAGACCTGTTTTCTCATCTAAAAGAGTGAGTATGAGAATTAACAATCACTTAAAAAATCATTGCCTGGAACAGAGTAGGCTCTTAGAGTTATAATTTGAATTCTTATAATTTGAAGTCTTATATATGACAGCTTGATTAATAAAGTAACAAAAAGAGCAGTCAACAACTAACACCTCTGTTGCTCTTAAAATGAACATAAATATGTTTCCCAGAGAAATGATACATGAGTACAGAATCTCCAAAAACACGGGTGAATTTTTAAATTCACTTAGCTGAAGTTGACCCATTTTACTCATGATATCAGTCAGAGTTTTGATAGAAAATGAGGTATAACTTTATTGCCAAAAACCATTTCGAAGTTCTTTATTGAAGCTCTCCTTGTTGCCAATCTGTTTTGCTTTGAATAACCTCCTGAGTTATTGTGAACTTCAGATAAAGTTAAAAACACTGTATGGCTCTAAAGTCCTTTTTAGTACTTAGAGTATTATTACCTCAAAGTGGAAATTTTCACATGGCAATTTTACTCTTTTAATAAAAGCAAGGAACTGTATCAATACCAAAAAAACAACTATTAGTACCAGAAGAACTACAGAAGGCTAGGGTGACTCACGGAGAACTTATGAGTGAGGCAAAAGACATTTATCAGCAAAATGAATTCCTGAACTGATTGTTCAAATATTATTAAATTTTAATGACCAAGTTGTTATTGACTACTTTATAGAAAGCGCTGTCCCTAAACTCTGAGATGAACTATGGCATTCTCACAGGTGACTCACCCACATTACGTGAATCATATCATAGTACAAATGCTTTCATGGTGATAGACTTCTGGCATGATTATTGACATTAAAGATAATTGAGCAATTTATTTGAGTATTTTAATGAGATAAAGCAGTTTGGAGCTTTGATCTAGGGATGAAGAAACTATGCTACTAATTATCTGGTATTGCCTAGAACGAATCATTTCGTTTCTCTGGAACCCATTTTTCGTATATGCACAATGCAGTTTGAATGTGCTGATCTCCCTGCTGTGAAGTTTTGTGAGTCTGTGACCTCAGTTGTCCATGTATTTCCTTTAGCATTGTCACAACTCTCTAAAGTTGCTTATTTTACATAAACTCGCCTGCATACAGCCCTGTGATGCTAAGCTTGCAGTAGGATCTTGGTTCCTAGTGTGGCTTTTACACAGAGTATCTCCATTTAGCTGACCTTGAAAACTTGATTGATAAGGTCTGAACAATGGAGAAGATGTGTGTTTTCAAGGTTAGGATTTCCTGCAGTGTAAATATGGATCAATTGGTAAAATAGCCAATGGTGTTTTATTATGATAGAAACCAAGTTACTGGAAAGTTTCAGGTAAGTACAAAGGTTGACATGGGATGTGAAGTATTTAATTGATCCCTAGAAAGTAGTGAGACAAGTTACGCTCTTTGTCAGGCAAGTTAACTTTTTGAGGGGGTGATAAGAGGAACTTTGCAGTTGGTTTTTTGAGACTTTCAGTTTACTCTTAGGTGTTATTTTTCAGTGGGAAAGTGTCTTTTATGCAGTCCCCATAATCAGCAATCAGCTATGAAAAGGGAAAGCAACTCAGTTGTAGGACATGAATAGGAGTAATTTCCAGTACACTTTAAACTGATAAATTATAGGCAGACTTTTAAGTGTCTCAACATTAGAACCTAAAGAACTTTCTGGTTCATTCTGTTTGGCAGAATGTCCTTCTTACTTCAGAGATGAGAAAGGTCAACCCCAAGAGATGGCCCCACAAGTCTGTGACTGAGCCTGGATAAGAACCTAAAACCTAGGCCAGCTGGCTCCATTGCCAGTGTGCTTTTCCATAGCCCACACTGCTTCAGGGTAAGGGGGACCTGTTAAAGGTCACATATACACTTGCTAGAGCTCTTGGCAAGTTAACATCTTTTCATTGAATTTTTCTTTATCTCTAAATAGTATCATTTAAAATATTCATCTTGTATAGAAAATAGGTCACTTTTAGGAAACCTAAACCAAACTGCAGCTTTTGATTAAAAAAAAAAGAAGGGATGTTACCTGTAAGTAAAACTGACACAGGTATACACCAGACAGCCTTCCTTTGTCTCTTTCTGTGGAAATACCTGGCCGGCTGTAATGGTTGTGGTGGAATTTATACCTCGGACCCAGGAGTGTTTGTTCTTCTGAAAGGTGCATGTCCTGCTGGAGACACAGTCCTCCCATGTGGTGTCCTGTGACCATGAAGAAACCTTGAGCTGATGCAATCACCCCTTCACGAGGCTCCCCGCCAGCTTCAGTGGCACTAGGAAAAGGCAGCCGTTCTGGGTGGGGAGAGGTGAGCTAAGGTTGTCGATCTGGTCGTTAGCAACTTTCTGGCTTCCTTTGGAGTGAATTGGGAAACTTAAGTCTTCTTGGACCAAAAAGAAAATCGGGCTTGTTATCAGTCCATTAAGCCTCTAGACTCCCTCTTGAATGATCCATGTGAGACATATGTGGCAAGCAGCTGTTCTGTCATCATTGTCATCAACACAAACAACAAACAGGTGTTTTGTGACAACTAGGGACACAGTGTTAAGCTCTCGGAACACAAGGTATTAGATATTGTTCTCTCAAGGAGCTCCTAATCTTTTGGGAGCTAGTATGTGCTTGTAGTGGTCTTTTAAATAAAACTGTCTTTTAAATAAAATTGTATTGATTTACCATTTATAATACTATATAAACTTTACATCAATACATGTACGTGCCTCACTGTACCTGCCACCAGAATTCTAATGTACTGCCCACTATTAAGTTGATACTCTCTGCTCTTTCCTCCCACACTCTGCCCCTTGCCATCTTGCAAACACCATATTTTCAGAGTCTAAGAGTTATTTTTGTCGTGATTTTTTAGATCATTTTGCTTTGATTATTTCCACAAATAAGAAGAACCAGCCAGCAACTGTCTTTCATTTTCTAATTTATTTCGCTTATTATAATCACCTCAAGTTCCATCCATGTTGTCTCAAAAAGCAAAATTTTATCCTTTTAATAACAGTAGTAGTCCATTGAGTGTGGATACCACAGCACCTTTATCCATTGATATGTCGATGGACATCTAGGTTGTTTCTGTCTTGTCTTTTATGAATAATGCTGCTATGAACATAGGAGTGCAGGTATCTTTTTAAATTAATGCTTTCTTACTTGAAGCAACTTTCAAATGAGATTATAGCAAATGAAAAGAATACTACACACACCATTCTATGTCAGTACTAACACAGTTAATTTTATGTTTAAAAAAAAGCAGTTTCAAAAATGCAAATTTGATCTGGAAATTAAAATCCAAATTTAACCCATAGCCCCCACAAAGCAAGATTTTAATTAGCTTTCAAAGGTAATACAACAGAAAATATTTAATATTCCATTTTATGAGGATATTTGATATAAGTCATCTTAAACACTGAATAGTGCTTTAAAAAAGTTCATACAGATATACTATGATTCCACTTACTACAGATTTTTAGAGCTTCTCTTGCCTTATGTTATTAAATCATTCACAGCTATTTTTAATCTAGATGTCTACTCCTAAGTGGCAAATTTTTGAGAACTTTTTCCCCACTGAATAATATTCAGATTTTTTTTTTTTTTGGTCAAAGACAGGTTCCATAAAGTAATCTTGAAGACTAATTAGAGTAACTTCTCAAATGCCAGACCTTCCACTGTTTTTAGGTTTCATAAACCGAGATCACATTACATAAGCATTTCAACCTCTTCATTTCATACTCATTCCTAATTTTTCCCATTCTTTCTCCTGCTAAGGTGTATACAGTACTCACCATTGTATCCTTACCCCTGTGTCTGTAGGTCCAAGGGAGGTGACTGCCTTCTGAACCTCTGCATCATGCAAAGCCCTACTTCCCTCCATAGAAGTGGAGTTAGCATTTGTGCATAGAACACTGGGAAGGTGGACCTTTATCACATCTCCTTGCTGACAGATTACCAAAGGCTATACTTTAGAGGGGATTCTCTGCAGGGTGGGGAGCAATAGACTTTCATATGGGGGCACCCTTCTGATGTGAAGTGCTGGTAACCAATTGGTTTACATAGCACCCGGACATGGTATTAAACTCTAAGACCTTCCATGATAGCACAATGCACCAGCAAGCTCTTTTATACATCTTATTATAATATACTTCCGATTTTGATATTATAAAGAGCAGGACACTGGGGAAGACCTTGAAGATGGAGATGTTCGCATGCATGCCAAAATTCTCATCAATTTTCTGGTGATCACATGCTGTCCACTGATATTAATGATTTTAAGGCAGATTTATTATTTCTAATATCAATCCATGCTGTTTGACCTTCAATATTAAGTAACCTAAAAGACCACTTTTTAGGTACACTTGGATAAGTTTAACAAATATATTTAAATGTGAAATCACTGCAGATAGGAGTCTTGACTCATTAATGTGTTTATCTCCATATGCCTAGAATAATACCTGACACTACTCAGGCATTTGATGAATATGTGAGGAATGGACAAACGGATAGCTGTAAAATAAAAAGTGTCATTTCCATATTTAAGGATAAAATTAATGCATACTTATCCGTAAATGAGATTGGTTCAGTTTGTTTTAGGCAATTTTAATGTCCATGCGAGCAAGTTATTTCCGAAGTGACCCAGCACCACAAATGTGAGGACAAAATGTCACCAACATAAAAAATTATGATTTAACAATCCACATCGTGTTAATATTTTGCTGGTAACTTGGGATGCTTTCTGTATGGCTTGATGTGCTGTCAGGAGTTTAAACAACATTTACTGAGCCTGCTATGTGCCAGGTTCAATTTATCAAAACCATGATTTTTGTAGTATTGGCTATCATATCCACCTTGTTCATCAAGGTAGCACCTACCTCAGTGCTTGCCGCTAGATTGAGGTACATTGCCAATAAATATTTGTTGAACAAATAAATGAGTACATACACTGAATAGAAGAGGTTTTTGCTTTCAAGTCATACAGTGTGAGGAAAGAAGAGTAGGTCCTGTAAGACTAGGTGTTGTTTAATTCAGGTGCTCTGAAAAAAATCAACTGTTAAAAAATAATTTTATGTTTGAGTAGCTAAAGCACTGTGTGAGAACTACCACACGCTTAGAAGGCCTGCCTTGTATGTAGATGGCATGTTGAAAGGTGTCTGAGAGAAGAGGAGTAGGAGTAGCGCAGTGGTAGAGCCCAGAAACGAATCCCTTGGGTGATAGTTGGAAAGGCTGGATCTTTATATAGCTCATGTAGTAAAACACCACAGAACTTGAGAACCAGAGAATCGCTGGCCTCAGACACAAGACTGAGACCGCCACACAGAATAGGTGGCCTGAGTGAGCTACATCAAAACTGGAGAAATTGGGCCTCCCTGGTGGCACAGCGGGTTAAGTCTCAGCACCATGAAGCTATCCACAGCCTCTGCAGCATGAGTTTGATCCCCGGCCAGGGAGCTTCCCACACGGCACAGCAGACCTCCCCGCTGTCTCCCCGCTGCTCCCCTCAGCAGTGTCTTTCAGTCATTCTGCCTGTTCTGCTCCCCAGTCTGTCTCTGTGGTGAATCCTCTCACTACCCCACACCTCTGGCCTACACCCCAGTTCTTGTATGCATAAAAAAATAAATCTTTGAAAAAACTGAAGAAATGGGGGTATAAGAGGAAGAAGGGCATTGAGAAACGCCCCACACTTCCTCCACATCCATGGGTGAAAATGAATAATAGGTGCACATTGATATTCTTTGAAAGAGTTAACATATTTTCCTTTTAATTCATCCTGTGTTGCCTGATTTATTAAAAGGTATGATTCAGATTCTCCTACGAGTAGAAGTTGGTGAAGCCCGATAGTAGACTGGCCTGAAAATTAAACCTAGGTTCTAGTTCCCACCCTGTTACCTCCCAGCCATTAGCTGGGAGAATTCCCTTGTCATTGGGACCTCATTTTTTCCTTGTATTAACAATGTTAGATTCTAAAGAGGTTCTCTCACCCTAAAATGGAATCATTCTGCCAGTTTTATCATTCTTATCATGCAGCATAATCTTAACATTCTGATGAATTTGTTCATTTCTAAATGTTGGAGAGACTTTGGAATAAGCCTGCAGGAATGAGGTGATAACAGGGGATTAGATGAGAAGCTGCCACTCAGTTCTGCTGAAGTTTATCTTCCAGACTCAAAGACATCTTGGGGCATTGAGTAAGAGTGTCTGCAGACAGGATGGGTCTTAAACTTCTGTTTTGTGTTATTGAACCTCAGGAAAGTATTCTTGACTTTCATGATTTATTTTGCCCTGTCCTAAATCCAATGAAGAATCTTAAGATTCAGTCACACCCTTTAGTATTGTGCTCGTATCTTGATTACTTTGTAAACTAAGGCAATTTCCCAGCATTGAGAGGGAAGGAGAATTCTCCTTTATTGAGAATTCAGGTTGAACACAGATCAGTCGTGTTCTACACAACTATAATTACCTCAGTCATTTGGACTGACAAAAACTTGTTTTAACTTGAGTTACGTTAGTAAAGATTCCTTGGACTTAAAAAATAACGCTGTAATTGCCCGACTCGCACTTGATTCTGGACTGCGAGTCCCGGGAAAGTCTTCTCCCACCAAGCTATTGCGCATGATTGACACGGAAAGATGCTTGCTGGTCGCCTAGATGCTTGCTGGGATGACTGGTTTCGATGTAGTTAACCAGACAGACGTTCCTTTCGTGTGGGGAATGTTGAAGATAAGTGAAACTGAGTATTGTTACCATCGAGGTATTGCCCCATGTGGGGGCATCTTTTCATGTCCTTGCATCCCTGCCATTGTCCTCGGCCACCTCTGTGACAGGAGGGCCTGCTCCCACATGGGAGTTGGGTAGGGCCAGAGTTTCTCCTGGCCAAAAAGGGCAAAGGACTTGAGCAAGAAGCCAGCTTTTTCCTGATTACAAAACTGACCACAATTCCTTGCTAGCCTCTTAATGTCAATCTATTTTTTCTCCTCTAAATGTGTTCTTCTCACAGAGAAGTCCCCCTTTTTCATTATGACACGGCGTTTATCCTTGAAACATCCACTATGTTCAAATAGCAAGGGACACAACATCACTGCCTTGGCTGTTGATGGATTAAACCAAATCAAGTTTTGAAAAAGCAAACTCTGATCTGTAACATCTAAACCACATCAGGCCCTTCTTCATTTTCAAAATGATTAAATTTTAGAATCTGGATTACATTCAGCAACACTTTGGGGCTTTCTGTAGGGTAGTAGGAGAAATACCTCAGTAGCACACTGATACCAACTTTTTAAAAACATGTTTGAATTCAAACGTTTTCAGATAATGGGATAGGAGATTGAACCGAGGAGGAACAGAAGAAGAATTTTTGTCCAAGTAAGTTTCACTGGTATTTCATAACCCTTTCCATTGAGGGGGCTATGATATTGGACAATCTCTCTGCTCTGATGGTGCTAAGTAGTGCACAGCTTGCATCCCTCATAAGACGCTGAACATGTGGGTCACTGGCGAGACAGTGTGGCAATGTTTTCCCTGTAATATACCAAGTCTTGCCAAAGCAGCGAACAACGTTAGGACACCATATTTTGTCACAGCTGGCTTCTCAAAGGAGAGTGCCAGCCAATTCAGGCCTGGTCCTTTGTGTGTTTATTCCCAGCTCTCCCAAAATATTTGGAAACTGATGTCTTGACTCATTGGTATATTCACAAGTTTACTATTGCAAGTCTTTTTCTCTTAACGGATTGGTCTTGTACAAGAAATGGACAAAATATCAATGTGAATTACAGCAGATCCTGTTCCAGGCTGGTATGGGTGAAACTCTGGGAGATTCTCTTATTGACCCAGAAAGCGATTCCTTCACTCATACACTGTCTGCAACCACTTCACAAGGTAAAGTGGACTCCAGATACGGCTGTTGGGCTACTTTGGGCATTTAAGGAAGGGTAAGATTGTTCTTGTAGATTGCTTGCCAGGTTATGTTTGTTTTAATGCTGGTGTATATATAGTCCAAATTTTAATGTGTAGTTTTTTGCTTTCATGTTCACATTGAGTTTATAGTGTTATTTGTAGTGTTATAAACATCTTCAGGATTCTTAAAAGGAGACTTAAACTAATCCAGATTTCATCTGTGTGTCTCTCCCATTTCCTACATTTAAGCGTTAAAGGTATATATACCCTGTTCCTTTTTTATTTCCTGACTTTATGTAAATTTCCTAAAAATTCTCAAGATCTTTTTAGGAAATGAGAGTCACTTTTCCCCCTTCTGATCTTATATGTTAGATACCTCCCATAGCAGTTTTTAAAATTCCCTTCTCAGCACTTCTGTTCCTCTTCAAGCACTCTCAGCATTTTTATTGCTCTACTTTAAAATTTGGATATTTGTGTGTGCATTTTACTGC
This sequence comes from Scalopus aquaticus, assembly GCA_004024925.1. NCBI lineage: Eukaryota > Metazoa > Chordata > Mammalia > Eulipotyphla > Talpidae > Scalopus > Scalopus aquaticus. The sequence goes on from PVIJ01000049.1 coordinate 181,098, forward strand.
TGCCAGAGTGTAGGAGCAAATTATATTCTTCTTGATGTTTTGTAGGATTCCTAGCACAGTGCCGGCTGGGCTATAGAGCAGATGGTAGGGCCCTTGGAGGACATGTATTCGTTTACACATAAGGAAAACGAGGCTCCTAGACCCTTGCTGCTAAATAATGACTGACTTTGCTTTGACTTAAACATGTAAGATTCAAGCAGATACCTGATTTTTCAATATTTCTTTCTTGGCTGCTGCAAAATGTAAGTTCTTCATTCTATAGCTCCTTCTACTGGAGTTTCTTAGCACAACTTCTTGTGTTTAGTATTTATTTCTGTATTTCTATTATATATTTTTTCTTCTCATAGATGCCACATGAAAGTAGGTAGTATGAGCTAGCATGATACATGTCTTGTAATATAATGCTAAAGCTTTCAAGTGAAGTCCCTTACTTATTAAATGGATGGCTTTCCATTTTAAACTTTTCATTTTTTCTGGAAGTCTGAATTTTGATCATATTAATCATAATTTTTTAACATTAAACTCCTTAAAAATTAGGAAAAGATATTTCCTGATACATAGTTTTATTTTTTTAATGATAATTTGATTTAATGTCTGTTTCTGTCATCTGTGTCTTTATATCAGGAGTTCACTTTCATTATGTTATATATAGAATGCTGTTATTCTGGTAGTCATAAAAATTATTGCTATCTCTCTTCAGTTATTAATTTTGCCTGCATCAGGGCGGGATGCCCTGACTATCCTATGAAATAGTTCTTTAGTCAAAATTTAATAGTTTTGACTTTTTGAAGAGAAAATGTTCAGAATGCAGTGCAACTAATATTTTGGGTTCATTGGGGAACAAGATTGTTTATGGTAAGGAATGGTTACAGGATTCAGGTTAGTTTTCATTCCATTCTAATCTCTTTATTTTTCTGCCTTGACTTTACCCTCAGTTTAATTTTTTTGAGTTTTGTGTCCCCTCCAAAAATTTAACCCATTTATTCTTAACAGGTACAGAATAGACTACTTGGCAATTAAGAAATTATGTATTGTACCAGTAATTTAACCTGTGTCTTGTGTGGCCTCTGATTACTTCATATTCATGCATATTATTTCTTTCTCTATTAAGGATTGAGTTCCTAAAGGCCAAAGATATGTGGTTGTTAACTTCTATTGAGTTTTGTAGGTGACCCCTAAACATTTAGTTCCCCTCCCTTGCCAAAACAGAGAGGCCATCTTGAAAATGAGCAGGAAATGTGGTCTTTAGCTATTTGAGGCCAGCAGAGATAAATCATGGTAGAGAGGAGGAGGTATTCGGCCTAGTATGCTAACTAGCATAGGTGTTCTTTCTTCCTCATTTTAGGCAAAGTGGACTCGGGGGTTGTTGCAAGAACCTAGGCCCCACTGTGATAGAAAAAGCAGTTCATGGAGTGTGAATGGTCAGATGTCCAGCTCTGTGGCTCACACGCGTGAGATTACAGTCCCTGCAGCCACTGTGCCCCAAGAGGACTTGTACACTTATTCCTGGGCTCCCTTATTAGAGTCACCCCTATAACTTATTTCCCTTTATGTTTTCATCATGAGCTTCTCAAGCAACCCCAAGTAACCCCACTCTGGCTCTGAAAGCATTTCCACTAATAAAAGTTGGCAAGATTGAAGGGAAGCTTCCACAAACTCCAGCTGAATATGCCTTCTGCTTGGTGCCAGACTTAGTCCTGTGTGAATTCTATAATTTTAAGTTGTTGCACCAGAGCATTGAAAGATGATGACACACTTGTCCTTTGGAGCTGATTGAGCAATGGAAATATGCCTTAGAGACATGATAAATGCTGCAATAGATGATCCTTCAAAATGAAAGTCCCTCCTGAGATGGGAGCGAGTGATTGATGGCCCACCATTTCTGTAGAGGGATACTCGGCTGAGTGTGTCACTCTAAGCAACTGTGTGCATAGAAGCATTTAGGAAAATGACCAAAATTTTCACCTTTCCTGAAGTTTAGAGGGACCTGTGTATTGGGAGTGTAACTACCAATCTTGTCTTGGCCACATGCTTTCTCTGTGAATTTGAGCACGTCACTTATCCTCCCTGTCCTGTTTCCACATATCAGAAAATACAGGGCTATTGTGAGATTAAATGACATAGTATTTTCGCAAGCACATTTGAAGCCTTATGTAAAGTTCATTGTTTGGGCCTTGAAGTGTTCATCAGTTGTGACTGGAAAATGAGACTGATAGAGTATCCTAAGTTTGAAGTAATTTTAAGGCACATGGGGGAAACGGGGAAACATGGACCTCTCCTTGCACTGAACCTGGTGGCAGTTGTTTGAGTGGAGAGGAGGCTTCTGCATGACCTCTCATGAATATTTTGATGAGAGTGTCTCCAAACTTAGAAAAAGTATCTTTATAGCTGATTTTTTTTTTAATGGGGAAATTAATTCCCAGTTTCATGAACATGCATCTGTGAAAAAATTAAATTTCCAAAAGTTGAAATTGTTCTTTGGGTCTAAAGGAGAGCAATGATTTATGTGTCTCCTCAAACATTGAAAAAAAAGTCCTGCTCTCTGTATGATGGAGATTTAGGTTATTGACAGCTCTAAATTTTACAATCTCAAATGTAGTAACAATTCAGGACGTTTTTCTAGTGGCTCTAGTTTTTTCATTTATTTCTAATTTAACTGTTCAAATCTTTTTTTATGATCACCAGGACTTAGCAAACTTAGATATCTAGATTCTGAGAATCTCCTTATAGTATTCTAAAAATTGTTTTTTCTTGTACTTTCCCCCCAGACTATGAGTTACAGGAAATACCCAAAAATAAAGCATTTATATCAGATGCTTGCAAGAATGGTGTTTTTTGTTTTTTGTTTTTTTCCTTAGCATCACTAAAAAATACAACTTGTCTTAAAAGGCACCTAACAGAAGCTACCCATTTCAGTTGTTAATTACAGTGTGGAACATGGGTCATTAAGTGAAAAGCATTTTTTATCTCTGATAGAAGTTGTTGAGATGATTATTCATAGCAGCTTTCTCCCTATAACTTGAAGGAAAGTTACAAGGAAATTCTAATACCATCATAGCTCTTTGGAAGGTATATATTCTTTGCCTCAAGGAAACCTCAAGAGAGTCAACTTCTTCATTGTAATAGGTCAATTGAATTGATGCAGACTTCTTGTTGTTCTAGCTTCCTCTGAACACTCTTAAGTTAGGCATTTGGAAGTTGTCCAGTAAATGCCTCATGTCCATTTACTAGTATCAACTTCTTGCAAAAATAATGTGTGGTAGAACATCGATTAGACTCATTTGAATGGAGCTAGGTTTCTATAAGCCTCTACCAGATTTCCCCTTTTTTGTAGATGCTGTTTTGCACCTGTAATGAATTTAGAGACACAGGAACTACATATGCATTAGAGAGCAACTGCAGTCCAACTCTTACAACCTCAGAATTAAGATCACGTGGCTGTTTGAGTACACAGTTCTTTAGACCCATGTAATTTTTATTTGAGTACAGGATTGCCAACACAAGATTGAGCTTCCAGCAGGCAGTGAATGGTTTGCATTATGAAGCAGATTTAAAACAGTCGACTTTCAGTTACCTACATGGGAATTATTCCTCTTTAGCTCTTGCCAGGATTTCTGTACAGCCTTTTAGCTGACCTCCTAAGTCAGGAACTATCAGCCATCCAATCCAGTGTTCCAGAGAAGTGGTCCTAAAAGCGTGTCTTTATGGTCAGTAGCTATTAGAAAATAGGTACTGAGAGCCTGCTCTACACAAAGTACCACAGTGAGTGTTGTGACATCTGCCTGGGTCTCAAAGTTCTTTATAATCTGGCTCTACTTTATGCTTCTTATTCCCCTTTGCACCAGTCGGTCTGCCTTGCTCTCATGGGACTAAGCTCACCATCCCAAGAGTAAGCCATTCTCACTCTTGTCTCCAAACCTGTCATGTCCTGGAATGCCTTTCCTGCTTCACTCACCTTTTGAAACCTTCCCTGTCCTTCAAGGCCAAGTTCAAGTAACCTCAATACCATGAAGTATTCTCTGAATACATTACTGTTACCAGCTTTCTCTCTCCTCTAAACTGAAAATATATTCAGATTATAGCTCTTCTCCCTCAACACTGCCATCTCCCTGATGGTAGCTCTGTCTCTGGCCTGGTTTGGTATGCCCATTTCCTGACGGATTTTCCTGCCTCAGCCCTTCCTTCCCAGCAGCCTGGTCTCAACACATCACCCAAAGGGTCATGTTAAAATGGGAGCCTTATCTGCTCAAAACCCTGCAGTGGCTCTCACCTCACCTGACACACGAGCCCCAGTCTGCCCCACACCTCCACCCACGTGTCAGCCTTTCTGCCCTTTTCTCACTCTGCTTCAGCCAGCAGCCTCCCTGAGCTCCCTCCAGTGGCCAGGCATGTCTTACCTTAGCGCTTTGCCCTAGCTCTTGCTCCTTTGGAACCTTCTTCCTCTGGCATCTTTTCGGCTGACTCTCCGGTCCTTCTAATCTTTGCTTAGCTCTTACCTTCTAGTGAGGACCGCCTTGATCCCTGTCTCATTAAATCACCTGTCCTCCTCCCTACCCGTCCCCTCCCCATTCCATATTTTCCCTTTCCATTTATCACTTTCTGACTTTATCATTTATTATCTACTCTATCCCACTAGCATATTATTAACCCCGTGAAGGCAAAAATGTTTGTCAAGTAGGCTCACCCTAAATGCCTAGAACATGCTTGTAGCAGGGCTCATTATTGCTTGTTAAAGGAAAGATTAAAATCCTCTAAGGCTGATCACACAATTTGGCACTTAATTGGATATAGGCCATACTTGGAGACTGCTTGGTATTTTTTTCTGTTTTACATACAGATCTTCTTCCACTTACAATGGTGTTTTGTTGCCTCCTGATAAACCCGCTGTAAGCTGAAAATACCCTTCAGTTGAAAATTGATATAATCCATTTTATATGATGTCCTGCCGAACAGCATACCTTGGCCCAGCCTGCCGTAAACACTTCATCAGCCTGCAGTTGGGAAAAATCATCTAATACCAAAGTCTACTTTATAAGAAAGTTCTGAGCATCTCAGACACTGATGGGTGTTAAGTAGACATGATGGGGTATGAAAACATGATATCCCAAAAGGCTGGCCACATACTCCACTGACGAGTATGGGGGCTTCCCCTGGTGCCCCTGTGGTCCCAGACTGACTGTGAACTCTGCCCCACCACCCCCCGCCTCCGCAGGAGAGGATCCTACTTTTCCTGCTTTCCCAGGAAAAGATCACATTTGAAGTATTGTTTCTACTGCATAGCACTTTCATCCCTTTGTAAAGTCTAAAAATCATAAGCCAGGGACCATCTGTATGCCCTAAGCCAAGTTAGATAGTCACTGGGGATAAGAGCCACATCTTATGCCCTTCTCTACTCCACAAATATCTAACATGTAATAGAGAGCTGGTAAGTTTTTGTTGGCTTATTAATATGATCGCCTCTGTGCCTTGGCAGTTCCTAAAGTGAGATCAGGTCCTGGAATATGTTTACTGAGTAAAAATGAAAACACAGTGCACATTTATACACAAACAAACTAGCAATGTTTTATATGCTAAAAACCAGGACATACCTATTTTGAAATACCTGTTGGAGTTACTTGTACCACGTCCCTCCATTGATTTGAATATCATTAGTTAAATATCACTTGAATATGCCTTTTGGTACTTCCTTTATTCATTTGAACCTCCAAGAGACTTACTAATGGTGCCTAAAAAAAAAATTGATTAACTAGTACCCAATATATCAATATATAAAACCCTTAGAGTGGTTCCTGATAGGTGATAAATACCTAACAAATGTTAGTTTTGTCTTCTCATTTTTTAAATGCAAGTTACCACTTTGAGACCATACAGATTTTCATTGTCTGTGCTATCAAAAGATTTCCATGAACCACTGTGAATAGTCACCTTAATTGCTCACTCTCTTACAATCTTACCTTAACATTTTTTTCAGAATATTTAGATATTATCTGATAGATACATATTACTAATCATAGTTCCAGAAGAAAGAAACCAAGATTCAATTACTTGTTTTGGCAAAGAGCCAACGGCCAGGCTTAGTAACAGAAGAGGAGTGAGTGTTAGTGTGGTTATGTGTTCCAGACATGTGAACATGAGCACTTCCTTTACTTCTTTTTATTAAGTCACTTCTAGAAAAAGTGAAACCTTCATTATTCTTATTTTGCTGTGTTGAGTATTCTTATTTTGTATTTTGTATCTCGTTAGTACTGAGATATTTTCAATGTCAGGTCTTTGGGTATTGTTTTCCTGTTGCTTATGCTTTACTTAAAAACTCTGCTTTTAGTTAAGTAATTAGAAGTATAGAATTATAATATAGACAGTCTGATCAAGTTCGTTTAGTTGGTTAAAATAAGAGAACCAGTGAGTCTGCGGTAGGGACGGCCAGATTGATCGAGAAATCTTTGCTGATGCAGCTGCGTCTCTCATCAGTTCTCCAACATGAAAACAGCTGATCTAGGGAAAACCCATCCAGTTTGCCAGAATTTGTCACATATAAAAAGGTCTTTGAGATCATATTCATTTAGTTATTATTGTCTAAGCAATCTCAGGGAATAGAGGAGGCATGCTGCACAACAGACAATTATCTTATATCATGAAGTTACCCCTGATTACTTCAGAACATGTTAGTCTCTTCTCTACATTTCTAGAGAACATACTGTCTTTGTCTCTAGTTGGGTCTCTAGACGACCTTTTATTATTGACCATCTTCCACATTTGATAACTTTTCAAGTAACTACATTATGATGTATTATGTATTATGATGTATGAACTACATTATGATATATTTCTTGAGGCCTGAAAAATATCTTGCACATAGTATCAAAGAACTGGTGCTCTTGATTTGAGAAATTTTGGTTTTATATTACTAATTGAACATTTGTTGAGATTAAGGTATTTAAGAAAAAAAAGCCAATGAAAATAAAACAAGGGGAAAGGTTTGGGTAAGGGAAATACCAAACTGAAATATAAAATAACCCTTCTAAGAAGTAAGGTTTATAAAATAGATTGTTGATTCAACCAAGAGTTAAATAACTGGCATAAAATCAGTAGCTTGGATTTAACCTACTGACTTTATTTCATATAAATGGAATGTCTCAGAAGATAACTCAACTGATCCATACATATTAACTTCCCAACCACAGGATGTAGGCCTTAGGAGTCGAAAAAGATTTCCTGCACTGTTTTTTAAAAAAAAAAAAAAAAACCAGGATAGGACTTACGTGCAAGCCAAACATTTCAACAGATCTAAAGCAAAAAGATAATTGTGAAATATATACTCCTTAAGAAACAATGTATGCCTTTTGAATTTTCACCTGCCCTGCCACTAATTTGAGGGCCTTGGTCAAATGTATATTTGGCTTTTATTGTAAGAGAAAACCAGTTAGAAAAATAAGTCATTTACTAAGATTAATTTTAATACTGTTTTTTGAACTTTGGAATTGGACAGTTCTTATGAATGCCCTAAAGATTCTTTAACAATCTTTTTAACACAAATGAAAAAAAAATTGTGTTGACTCCTATCGACCTCTACTCCCAGAATCCTTATGGAACATTCCCTCTTATTTAATGTTTTTATTGAAATATAAAAGCACAGAAAAAAGTGCCTAACTCATTTTCATAAGCATACACAGCTGTATAATTAGCTGTCAGGGAAAGAAGCAGAACTTTGCCAGCACTCCAGAAGACCACTGAGTCTTCTCATTTTTAACCCAGAACTTTTGACTTGGATATCAGTACAATCACATGTTGTTTTGTGTCTGGATTCCTTTGCTCAGCATTTATTTGATTCCTCACCTTATCAAGAATAATTGTACTTTATTCTTATCACTGCATATTTCACTATGTGAATCTATCACAATGCATCTGTCCTGCTGTTGAGGGGTGTTCAGGTGGTTTCTGGTATTGCAGATATTACAACAGTGACCCTTCCTGCGTGGGTCTTCTAGTAAAGTGTGCACATTTCTGTTAGCTGTATACTTGTGCCATAGGGCATGTTCAGCTTTAGGGGATTCTACCCAGCAGTTTTGGAGATGGTTGTAGCAATTTGCACTTCCGCCAGCAAAGTCTGAGTGTCCCGGCTGCTCCACATCTTTAGTGGCTGTTGGCATTGTCAAACTTGCTTTGTTTTGTTTTTATTTTAGGCATTTTGTTGGGTGTATGGTGGTGTCTTATTGTCATCTTCATTTCCCTTACTTTGATGCCTCACAAGTGAAGCGTCTTTAAAATATGTGTCATCTGTTCAGCTGTCCTTTTTTGTGAAGTGCCTAATCAAATCGTTTGCCTATTTTTATATGCGGTATCTCAGATACAAGTTCTAAAGCGTGCCTTGTTAGAGACATGGATTGAAAATATCTCCCTCTCTGTGTGTTGCTTTTCCACACATTTAAATTTTGTTTTATGGTCCGTGATTTTCATATCCTGTTGAGGAAATCCTTGCCTATGCCAAGATTGATAAAGTATTGTCCTGGTTTTATTCTAAAAGCATTTATTTTTCACATTCACAACTGCAAGCCACCTGGAACAGATTTTTGTGTGTGACGTGAGGTAGGGAAATTGATTCATTTTTTTACAAATCATTCTCCAGTTGACCTACTCCATTTATTGTAAAGAGCCTCATTTGCCCACTATAATGAAGTGACATTTTTATCATAAACTGAGTGACCATATAAATGTGAGGCTGATTCTGGACTTGCTTTTCTTTTGTATTGGTCTAATTTTCTCTCTTTGCACCAATTAACATATTGTCTTAATTATTATAGCTTTTAATTGAGTTTGATGCCAGGTAGTATAAACAGAAATATTGTTCTCTTCAAGATCTCCTTGCTATACTTAGCCCTTTGAATCCCCATATAAATATAAGTCTCTACATGGAAATTTTCACACTACAATGCTAGGGTTTTGACTGAAAAGTTTCTGAATCTATAGGTAAATATGAAACGAATTAACAGCTTAACGGTATTGAGTATTCCAATCCATGAACATCATACATCCGTTATTCCAATATTCTTTCTTTTCCTTTATTAATATTTTTAATTTTTCTGTATGAATGTACATATATTTTCAGTAGAGATTTTACACATATTTTGCTACATTTTCCCCTTAGGTATCTGATGGCTTTGATGCTATTATAAAAATCACTGTTTAATGTCATTTTTTATATGGTGCTGACTTATAAGAAATACAGTTGGTTTTTGAATATTGACCTTATACCCAGCAACTTTGATAAATTATCTTACTATATATAATGAGTCTTTTGTAGATTAAAAAATATTTTTGCCCAGTCTGTTCACCTGTTGAGGAATGTTAGCTTTACATCTTCTTTTCTAAGCCTTATGTCTTTTATTCCCTGGATTGGATTTCCAACACAGTATTGAATAGCAGTAGTGATAGCAAGGCTCTTTACCCATTCCTTATCTCAGGAGGAAAGCTGTATTTCACCACCCAACATGATGGCTGCTTTAGTTTTCTTGTCTGTTTTTTATAGATATTCATTATCAGATTAATGAATTCCCTTTCCTTCCTAGCTAAGAGGTTTTTTAAAGTCATGAATGAGTGTTGAATTGCATCAAATGCTTTTTCATTGAATCCTTTTGATAATGCTGTAATAGTTCAAGAGGAAGATTTAAAATAAGAAAAATGCTTACCGTGCATTTTTGATTATTGTAGTATGTTTTGAGTTAACATGGACTGGAAATCAGCTCATGACCACTAGTAATCTGGATACATCTGTTTTGACACTTTTGTACTCCCTGTTTGTTTAGCTTAAGAC
>PVIJ01000049.1:191005-380462 GCA_004024925.1 Scalopus aquaticus
CACAACCCCCCCCCCCCATACCCGCTCTTTTCCTGGTTGCAGGAAATGTTTGAGAGGTGGACAGAGGAAAGAGAAACCTGGCTTTGGCCAATCATTAATGAGTCTTTCCTTTCTGAGTCTTTACAAACTTTTGGAGCGTTCCTTCCCCCACCCCTCCCATTTCCATGCCCTTATGACTGCACAGCCAAAACCTAAATGTGCAGAAGGATCCAGTCAGGGGAACATGGGGCTCCCTTTTCTGACCTGGGCACCGTCCTGCCCTTGTGTGTGAGACACTACTGGAATTTCAGCTCAGTCAGCGACTGCCGTCCAACAGATTTCTTGGTCATTGCCCAATTAGATTATTAGTAAGTCTCCCTTTAGCTTCATTTGTCCTACATGAGAAAGAGGACATGAATCTCCAGCTAAGGAAGCAGAAGGAATGATGACTATGGATGAGGGTATGGTCTCATAACTTCGTCTCCTGATATACCTCAGGGTTGGATTAATCAAACTCTTGATGTAAGATGTGGCCCATACGAGAGAAAGTGGTCTTAAAAAGCATATATGAATATGGTCTCCTCTAAAGCTGATGATCCGTCATCATTGGTCTAACTTGAAAATTTGATCTGAAACCTTTTGGCTTATTCTAGAGAAATGTGCATATACAGACACATGTTGGAATGCTCTACCTCTGCCAAGGCTAACACAGCAGCACAGTGGGATGTCAAACACAGAAGCCTTGGGTTTGGCCTTTAAATGGTGTAATTAGACAACAGAATGAAATGAAGTTTTCTTAAATTGATGAAACAAGTGACACACCCAAGAATCCAATTCTAATCCCTTTAAAAAATTCACAGGGTCCAAAATCGGTAGTTTTCCATTCAGAGAAACTCCAGTGGAATTCATAGACCAGTTCTAATACCTGTTAACCACTTAGTTCATTTCTGTTTAATTTTTTTCAGCCTAGTGGCTGATAATAATCACTGCCCATGGGCTGTTATAGAGGTAAATGATTATATATACACATTTTTATGTATGTATATTAATAAATTATAAATTACATATGTACTGGTTTTAAGGTGCCTTTCATAAGTGTTTAAAAATTGTTAGCTGTCATTAAATTGTTTTGCTAGGAATACAGAGTCATTTTCCTCCTCTACTAATTAAAACCCATGATGCCAGCAAAGGAAAAGAAGTGAATTGATAGAATTTATTTCTTTAAGGCTTGAGTCAAAAAGGGCAGTCATCTGTTGGTCAAGTATTTAAAAAAAAAAGTTTCTGATTTTCCTTTATTTTACTTGCAATTATATTCAAATTTTCTCCTTTTCCAGATTGCTGCATGACAATTCCTTTTCAGGAAACTAAGAAATATGCAGGGAATAGATTTACTTCCTCTATTAAGTGAAATCATGGGAAATATTACAATTACAGGATAGTTAACTTTAACTTAATTTTTACTTTTGTCAAATGAATATCTGTGCACAGTTTTAAAGATCAGAGAAGAGAAAGCTTTTAATGAAGAACAGCGACTCTCAGTCTCCTATCCCATCCCCACCTCTCAGAGCAATGGCTTTTTAATTTCAAGATAAGAATTTAGCCCTGTACCACCACACCCCCTTTCCCGAAACACACACCTTTCCTTCCTCCATCTTCACAATGTTAGTTTTTGTAATTGTGAGTTAAATCAGTTGTCCGTGTTTACACCGAGGTAATTTTGAAAGTGTTGCTTGTAGTTGAGCAGGCAATTTGCTCAACTTCTGGCCCCAACCCTGAAGAGCAGCTTGTTTTTTCTAGAGTTATTTATTAAAAAAAAAAAAAACTTTGCTATTGCTCGTTTTGAGGTTACTCCTTTTCTGCATACCTACCACCAATTCATTCTTGAACCCTCTAAGGAATAATAAAAACTCTCAAAGTGGTGGAATATTCTAACAGTCTTGGGTAATCTCACATGGTCTTCTTCTTTTCCTGCCCTCTGTTATCCCGGGTCTCCCTCTCACCTCTCTCCTACATCTATTCCTTTGTTTCCTGAGCCCCATATGCCCCTTTTGTTCTGGTGAACAACTGGGAAACAATACATGTGAGGTGACTTTTTTTTTGAGGTCTTACAATTTTGAAAATGTCTTTAGCTACTCTCAAGCTTGATTGATGGTTTAAGTATAAAATTCTATGTTGGAAATATTTTTTTCTTTGAATTTTGAAGATAATGCTTTGTTGCTTTTCTAACTTCTGGTGTTCCTGTTGAGAAATCCAATGTCATTTGCTTCCTGACACTTTATTTGGGACTTTGTTTTTTTTTTTTTTTTCATCCAAAGGCTTTTAGGATAATCTCCATATAAAGGTCATTAGTATTTACAGTAATTCCTTTCTGTGTCATTTAAGTAAGAAATCCTTTCTCTCTTGGGTTTGGTTTTGTTTTAGCCAATATGAACACTTGCGCTTTGTCAAACTGAAGTTAAAGAAAACTGAGACAACTTACTACACTTAAAACATTTTCAAATACAATTGGTAATGGGTAAATATGCAGAGGATGGCAACTCTGTGTTTTAAAAATGAAAAAAAAAGATAGTTACAAACTCCCACAGAGGTTAAACTATCACTTGACAAACTATACTCCCTCAGATATTGACCCTGTCAAGTGTTGTACAATACACCTTCCCTCTGCTTTGCATAGTCTCATGAGTAATTAGCATGTTGGTTTAAGAAATCCTTCAGTAAGCGAATTTAACCTGTTTAACCTAGCATTTCCTAAATGTATTTGACCACCGGGTTTTTTCTTTTTAATTAGTTTGAAAGGAATATCATTAACATATAAAACACAGTTGGGGAAATGTCAGATAGGACATAGACGTTCCTGGCTACAAAAAAGCAATCAGGCTTTGGAAGGAGCAAGAGAAGCGGCAGGCTTTCCTTTTGCAGACGTCTTGCACACAGGACATCTGTTTTAGGCGTAGTCCTGTCTGAACAATAGAACGTTGCGGGTGTTTCTTCCTCTTCCTGTCCCCTAGTGGTAGCATGGAAGCCTTTTAGCCCACCTTTTACTTGGTTCTGGTGCTCTGGGTACTAATCTGCACAGCAATTAATAGTAGTGTTCATAGTTTATGGAGAACTTAGTAAGTCTCTGGCCCTATGTTAGATGCTTTACATATGTTATCTAATTTAACCTTCGAAACACTATAGACAATCCTGTTATGGATAATTGGGTACAGAGATCACAGAATTGATAAGCTACTGGTCAGGATTCAAACCCAGGGCATCTTATACAATTCCAGCTCTCATCTTTCATAGTTCAGGACCTGAAAAAAATAAATAAAGGATGTGTGCCTGTATCCATTATATAAAAAAAGACTAATGCAATGCTCATTTTCTTAGACTATTCCGTAAATCTTTTGATTAATGAAAAACTTACTATTTTTACTAGAAACAAAATCTGTTCCAGGTTTATTTCTTCTGCACTTTATTCTGATGTAATTTTCCATGCAGTAAATGGTTCCTTGCATAAGATTTTTCTCTTTCATAAATTTGATGCCATCCTATATGTCAAATAAGACCCCCAAAATATGGAGCTGTGAAAATTAACATGGATGAAAAGCCCCCTTTTCAGCATATTTACATATAGTGACCACTTCATAACAGAGTGCAGGAGAGTCAGACTCTCCCTCTGCTCATGGGCAAGTCACAGGCCTCATTTTTTTCCCATGTGTCAAATGAGGAACTTAAGTTATCTCAGAAAAGCCTTTCTATTGCAATATTTTTGGATGACTTTTTTCTCCAGATATCAGCCATCTGAGGTGGGATAGGAATTAGAAAATGCCCAGGTCAGTTGAACTGCAAAATGATTTGCTTGTGGTGGTGATTTGTATGTGAGTGTTTTGGAGACCACACCTGAGGGGAGAAAGCCTATACTGTCATAAAATTAACAAGGCTGCAAGAAAATGATACTTCATTTAAATAGAAGAATGAATAAATAAAAGTTTAGAGTGTAAAAATAATGATTTGCATGAATCAGTAAGAAGTTAAACATACTCATGAGCACAGTGACATTAAACTGAATCAAAGGAGAAGAGACTGGAAACAGTCAGTGGTTAAGTGTCTCTTTAAGGTCATTTGCAACAAGGCGACTAAGCTTGAGGTCTGTGAAGGACTCTGAAAGACTTTCCTGACACAGCCTTTTGTGCACAGCTTAACATGTTTCTCTAAGAAAGCTTTGATTTGAGAATCATTCAGTCTTCATAGCACACCCTAGCCCCCTGTGTCTGGAGTGCCACAGGTCCTCAGCGAAATTAATTGTTGTTTAAATGTGGAACAAGAAGATCATGTGTTTATCGAACGAGAATTTGATTCAGAAGGTTAAATGTGCAGGCTGTGGTGTTCATAGCTAGGTTCAGAACCCAACTTTACTTCTTAGTAACTGTGTGTTCGTAGGCAAGTGACTTCCGTATTTGTACCTCAGTTTCTTCTTTAAGGAGAATTTAAGTGTGTTTACCTCAAAGGGTTGTTGTAACGATTACATGAATCAATCTAAGTGTTGTATTTGGCACATACCAGACATAGATTTGGGGTCCTATTAATATTAGCTAAAGTAATTTGTGAGGAGATGCAACATTTCTTCAGGTGTTCTAATAGAAGTTGTTTTGTTTTGGTTTTTGTCTTTTCCTAAGGAACAACATAAAACCCCAAAGATAAGCCTCTCATTCTGGGCCTTGAGTTCATGACTTAGCATCTTTCCTGACCAACTTCCATACTGCCAAATAATGACATCTATCTGATTAAAGAAGTCATTTCATTTTTGCATGAAATGGATTGTGCTTTTGTTTGCAATGCATTGTACTTTGGAGCATTGTGAAAAGTCTTCTCATTGACATAATGAAGTTTAAAGCCATGTCCAGAGGTCTGAGATACATGGCACATGTGCACATCCTTCCTCATCAGGCCTGGCAAGAGACTTGCCTGCTTGAAACTCAAAGATTATGAAATCTATGGCTATGCCCTGATGCAACACACTTCTGTGACCCAGCAGGAAAGTTAAGACAGTGTTGCTGATCCTAAGGAGGGCTGTGTTCTTGCAAATATTTTGTTGGTTTGTTCTTTCATGCGTAATTGCATGGAGTAACAAACACCTACTGGGCATACAGTTTGGCTGAAACAGTAGCTTGTGTTTTCTAGAGACAAAATTACAAGCAGACCTCCTGGACCCAACTCCAAGTCAAAATAAAATACAATGTCTAGGGAACCCTCTGTGCCTCCCAGTAACTGTGGTCCAAGGAGTAATATTGTTTAGGTCAAGATGTTCCAGAATAAGAGGACAGGGAGAAGGAGAAAGGGGAGGGAAAGTGTGTATTGGAGCAGTATGTTTCATAGAGGTGAAAGAGGTGAGAGCTGTTTTTTTTTTTTTATCTTGCTTGCTTTGTCCTTTCTACCTGGGTTTGGGGATGACTTTATATGTCCCCATTTTTCCTCCTGTAGTTTTCTTTTATCAAAAGATAAAAAGGGAGAAGGGTCTATGGGAGCTCTGTATTTTCTCTCCCATTTTGAAGTCAACCTAAAACTGCTCTAAAAAAATTAGGTCTTTTTTTTAAGTAGCATTCTTTTGGCCATGAAATAGACCAAAGTATCATTTTTTCAAGGTCTTTCATATTATATCTTTAAAACCACATGAACTTTTCATTCAGTCATTTATACATAAATGCCCGTTCTAACATTAACTATCCCCCAAACTTTTCAGTGCTATAAATGACCCCTGGGAGTGTGATTCTTGTGTGAAGAAGTCTGCTTTGGTTCAGAGGGAATGGTTGAAAATTTCATGTTGAAAGGGAAGCAAAGCAAAATTCAACCAGTGACATGATGAACCATCAATTTTTCTTGCAACACAGATATTTTTGTATCCTTGTTTTCATTTCCCAGTATTCACAGAAGCATGTGCTCTACCTTCAGCTCGCTCAGCCACCCTGGGCTCGTATGCGGGAGAACCTTGCAGTAGCCATGAGAAGTCAATCATAAACCCACCTTTTGTGGATACTACACTTGAGCATGAGGGGTGTATTCTGATGTGAAAATAATTAATACTAAGAAAAACAGAGAGAGATGTGAAGTTGACATGCTGGGGAGCCGGCAGACCCTGGAAGAAGCAGGATCCGTGGTTTATGTGAATCCTGACACTGAGGACACAATTGGATGTGCACCCTGTCGTGAGGAACACAGACTTTTTCCTGACAGTCACCGAGGCCCAACATGACCTTTAAGCTGTCAACGGACAATCCCCTTCTTGGCGTGTAGTGTTGGCGTTCTAACACCATAACTGGTGCTTGTTTGGGTCCTTGCTGGTGTCGACATTCAGATATGTGAACCCACATAGGACCTTGTGGGTCCTCTGGGAACCGAGAAGCACATTCACAGATCTAATCCCTTATTTGTGTTTTCAAGGCACTTTGTTTTCTTATGAAGACCACGAAGGAAATCTTTGGCCTTGTGCAGAAGTCAGCCTTTCAGAGTAAATTCCTTAGCTCTTTCAGGAGATCCTTTCCCAGATGCCCTAGGAGTAGTCTCTGCTCCATTAACTGTTCTCATCACAAGCAGAGAGTATAAACAGAATGGGCTTTCCAGGTCAATCTTGAATTTGAATTCTCTGCTTATTAGCTGTTGAGTACCAGGCAAGTCACTTTACTTCTCTGGTCCTGGCTTACTAAAGTGGGCTAGTGTCAGGGGTCACATGAAGTCGTAGCTAGACTGCATCTGGTGCACAGGAGTTCTCCATAAGTATCAGCTTACTTCCCCCTTCCCTGCCCCTTCTGCTGAGATTTCACAGCCATCCCATCAGCTCACTGAGTAGTCAGTGAATAAATATTTAGTGAGTGCCTCCTGCATGAGCCAAGCCCTTTGCTAGTTGATGGGGATCAGACTGTAAATAAAACAGATAAGCCCGAGATTTCAGAAGTCCTCGAGTGTATCCACAGTTCATTCGTCCCTAATGTCAACAGTCCCACATTCACAGAGCTCTCCACTGGTGTTTTTGACCAAAGGGTTAATGCTTAAAATACTTACCGACTAGACCTTGAGGGCATTGTGCAAGTGACAGAGAAAGAGAAATACCATATGATTTCACTTATAGGTGGAATCTTAAAAAACAAACAAAAACAAGCTCACAGATAGAACAGATTGGTGGCCATCAGAGGTGAGGGTAGAGTGGGGTCAGGGATGAAAAGGGAGAGAGGGTTTTAAAGGGACAAGTTTCTACTTTGAAATAAGTAAGTCTTGGGGATGTAATATACAGCACAAGAACTATAGTTAACAATGCTGTGTTGGATATTTGAAAGCTGCTAAGAGAGTACATCCTAAAAGTTGCATCACACACAGAATATCACTACAGTAGTCACTAGCACTCATTTCCATTCTGGGTGATTATGGTATACACCTGAAACTAACGTTATACGTGCATTATAGCTAATATTTTACAAGAAGCAAGAAAAACTTTTAAGCAACACTTGGTGACTGCTTTTTTGATATCATTTTGAAACTGGTTTCAGATGAACCAAGTCAGACAGGTTCCTATTACATAAAGGTTTAAAGTCTTCACACACCAGCAGCCCATGAATCCACATGAAATACTTAGAACCCAGATCTCTCAGGGTTTTATTTCATTTACTGTGACCACAAATCACAACTAGAAAAATGCATGTGGCAGGTGTTATCTTAAGCAGGCAATTTGTGAATCGGGTTATTGTGAGGTCTGAGAACCCACAGAATTGTTTTTACCTTTGTCTTTTATGTTTTCTTGTTTCCATTTTTGCTTTGTTTGGAGGGTTTAAAATTACTACTCGGCTAGATTCTGATTTTTACCACTTGATTATGATCAAGTATGTTTTCATGTCTCTCTAGCCTCTGTCGATCTGTTCTCAGTGTGGTGACAATGTCCTCTTCTTTAAGGAAAGCTTTATCCACAAAAAAAGATAAATTTGAGTTTTCATAGCACAGAAGGGATTCCTTTTTTAAAAGTTTCATTTTAGTATTACTTTAAAAACAAAATTATAGTGCAGCTAAAGAATAAATTCCCCTGTGTAAATTTAATATACAAAATTTCTGTCACACAAAAATATAAGCACAAATGGAGGAGCAAAATCTCCATCCCCAAACAAAAATATTTCAAGAAAATGCAAGAATCTGATTTCAAGAAAGTAAAATTGTCCCAGAACCCTATGCTCTAAAAATCATGAACAGACATGAGTGATGACCTTAGGAGATAATGAGAGCACAGATGACTGCAGGACGTTTCTCTGAATGTGCTCAGACAGCCCCAGTGTCCCAGGCCTTCTGCTGTGATACCCAGGGGGCCCACCTCCCTCTAGTCAAACTGCCTGGACTGCACTATGAAGGTGGTTATGCTCTCCTCTCTCATTGTATAACTTTCATGAGATTTATTACCAAAGGCTCTTTCTGTTCCCTTTCTGGATGTCTTAGAAGATTGCTGTTTTCCAGGACTGTCTTCATAACTAGTCTTTTTTCCATTTCAGAAATTGCCATGGTTGACACAGAGATGCCATTCTGGCCCACCAGCTTTGGGCTCAGCTCCATGGACCTCTCTGTAATGGACGAGCACTCCCACTCCTTCGACATCAAGCCCTTCACCACGGTTGATTTCTCCAGCATTTCTACCCCCCACTATGAGGACATGTCATTTGCGAGAGCTGACCCAATGGTTGCTGATTACAAGTATGATCTGAAGCTCCAAGACTACCAAAGTATGTTTCTTTCTACTTTTCAGATGACTAAGGCTAGTGGGACTAATCTCTCAATGATCCTGGAACCCATGCTCCAGAGATGAAGACTCGAGAGAGAGAAGGCCTTTGCCACTGATTTATTCACCCACCTGTCCTAGAGCTACTTAGTGTTGCGGATGTACCCAGGGGAAGGCAGTGTGTAAATGCCCCATCATTCTTTTCCTTTGAGCTCCCCCTTCCTTCCTTCCTGCTTTCTTGCTTCCTTCCTTCTTTTTTTAAACATGTATATAACATTTTTTATTATTATTGATATCTTTTACATTATTGTGTATTCCCCGTGGGCTACCCACCACCGATTCACCCATGAACCATCACCGTAGTCCCTTGTGCTCTTTTCTCCCCCATTTTGAGCCCTTTCCCTCCCACTCCCTTGGTGAATGTCTCTTTCTTATTTGATTCTCCTATATTCCTGTTATAAGTGAAACCATTCGATACTTTTCTCTTTCTTTCTGGCTTATTTCACTGAGCTTGATCCCTTCTAGCTCCATCCATGTTGCTGCGAATTGCATGTGTTTATCTTTAAAAAGCTTCCTTCTTATGTGTGTTCTCCAGCATGATCATATTGCCACATATCACTCAGACTGAGAGTCTGAGAAGCTGACACTGAAACCTGTTATTCAGCACAAATTTAAAATTTGACATTGTAAACTATTGATAAATCTTCATGCCGTGAACTAAATTCACATCAAACCATCAGACTCAAGAAAAACCAAAACTGTACTTTCAAGATAAAATAAATTTCTATGATGCTATTTCCTTGATTCTTATCTCTCTGTGGCTGATATGCTGGTTTTCCAAAGCCACCACCATGTAATTGGCAACCATTACTTGACAATAAGTAAGAACTTCCTGTATTTCTAGTTTTTTTTTAAACTAAGTAGTGTACTTGGTTATGTTTATATGTGTGTGGTTTTCAGTTAGAGCCCAAGAGGGAAATTTAATAGGCCCGATCCTAACTAAAGGAGTGTGTACTTTCCATAGGTTCTCTTATTCTTGATCAAAGATGATTTTACAAGCAGCCTTTTCTGATTTATCATTGATGGAAGTCTGGTCTCTTACTTTTCATGTACCTTCAAACTGGGATTACCATTACTTTTTCGTGGCAATGTTCTGTCTTCTTTTGCCAGAGTGGTTTTAAAATATTTCTAAAATACTTCATAATGCAACACTTAAATAAAAATGTACAACTTAATATTATGATGAATGCCAAACACAGCCAGCACATTACATAGTGGGTCACACTTTAGTGTTACGTGGTACTGAAGGGTCGGTGAACCACAGACTTAATTTCCTTCCCATTTTTATTTTTAGGGTGAGGTTCAGAGGTGTTGTGACTTGCTTGTGATTTGAAAGCCTACTTTTCCTTGTGTTTTCTTATGTCCTGTAGTTCTTCCACACTTCAGTATAAAAATATGGTAGTTTCACTTATAACAGGACTATAGGGAAACCAAATAGGAGAGAGACACTTGGAGGGGCTGGGGGGAGGGGGAGGATAAGGGCACAAAATGGAGTAGAAAAGAACACAAGGGACCACAGAGATGGATCACAGGTGAATTGGTGGTGGGTTACCCAAGGGGAATACAAAATGTAAAAGATATAAATAACAATAAAAATATATATTAAAATATATATATATATATGGCAGTAAGGTGCACCCTGCAACTCGCCCTGTTGCCTTTGCAACATTGTTCTTCATCCATAATCATCTGCTCACCTGTTTCTGTGCACAGGTGCAATCAAAGTGGAGCCTGCATCCCCCCCTTATTATTCTGAAAAGACTCAGCTGTACAATAAGCCTCATGAAGAGCCCTCCAACTCCCTCATGGCAATCGAATGCCGTGTCTGTGGAGACAAAGCTTCAGGTTTCCACTATGGAGTTCACGCTTGTGAAGGATGCAAGGTAAAGCATTGTTTCTTCAAAGAATTGGTTGAGATCTCACCTATGTCATTTCCTGTTGTAAGCATGTGACAAGGAATTGCATATATTTTTTTTGGTAAAACCCATTTTTCAAATAATATACGGTATAATATTTGAAAATAAAAAAAAAACAACAGATAAAAGCATGACTGCTTTGCCTCACCCACTCTCTCCAAATTGGGCCTTTGAGGAATTGACCTAATTCAACCCTATATCATGCATATTAAAATTAAAAAGTCATTCATGCAAGATGTCATGGCAAGAGAGTGATGGGAGGGCCCAGAACTGCCGATGTTTTCTCACTGGAGAGTGCGGTGCTTTGTGTATGTGAGGCTTGAGAGCATGGACAGACAGCAAAGTAAACAGGTAGGGGGAGAAAGAAAGAAAAAGGAAGGAAGGAAAGAATGAAAGAAAGATCCTTATTTGAGCCTTCACATAGTCTTATGAAACCTATTTATGGGCCACTTTGCAGATATAGAAATTATGAGTTAGTGAAACTTGCCCAGATTATGCATCAGTAAGTGGCAGAGCAAGGGCTAGAATATACACCTTGTGACTCCTAAATTAGTGCTCTGTGGTTTCTGATTCCAGCATGTTTGAGCCATGTGTTATGAACAGGCAAAGAAATAATGACTACTTTGAAAAGAAGATAGAGCTTCTCTTCATCGCCTTTCTTTGGGGAAAAGGGTGCTTTGGGAAGCTCAAACATTTAGTAATATTCTTCCTAGTTTTTAAGGAAATAGTAATCCACTCATTTTAATATGTAGCTTTTTTAAAATAATCAGTTCTGATATACTTTGTGAGTAAAATAATAATAGAATGGTGCTTACTATATATATCCAGGATTCAGGGTAAGTTTTTATCTCATAAAATGTCTCATAAAATGAATGCTATTTATGTAAGATCAGATTTAATCTCCAATTGAAATTTTTATTCAGAATTAGCAGTAGTAAGGGGAGCATTAGAATATCTGCATTCCTAACTAGGTGATGGGCCATAAAAGGGAAACTAATATTTACTGGATTTCTGCTATTGTGTGAGATGTTTTGCATGTACCATTTTTCAACCACAGTCTTTTGTCATCTAAAAAAAAAATGATGGTATTAAATTAGATGGTCACTAAAGTCTCTTAGATTCAAAGTTTATCATGCTAAAAGAATGTAATGGAATGGAAAGAAACAAGCTTGTACTCACCTGTACCACTTGCCAGAGCCACTAGCCAGTCACATAAGCACCCGAACCTCAGTCACCTCACAAGTGAAATGTTGGATTATCTGTCCAATGTCTCATTCAGCTCTGAGGCCTAAAACTCCAAAAGGTGTCTTTGAAGTACTACTAGCAGGAGATGCTTTCGTTTAAACTAAAGGAAAACTCACTCATTCTGTGATTAAGGGCAGGCTGAGCTATCTGTGATAGTGCATGAAGTTGCTATATATAGCCAGTTATTTAAGACTTAGCACCTCGTTTTACTGAGTTAGATTAATATATTTTTTGAGTGAATAAAATGTCCCCAAATTCCAAGAAACACCTCAAGAAACCACTCAGTTTTGGTCATCCTGATAATTTCTGTTAATAGGCAAGTAAATAAAAACAGTGTGATTGGTTAAGTTTCCACAGCCAGCTATCATTTCTCATGTGTTAGTAAAGCACCCAGAGAACTGGAAAGCATAAGCAAAGAGTTCCTCTGAGTCTCTCATGGTCAAGGGGTGAGATGACTGGGAACAGCTGAAAGCAGAAAGACAGGGACACTGGCTGTAGCTGGCCATGGGAATGAAAGCTCAGTTGTGAGGGCCTGGAAGCAAGGAAAGTAAAGTGGCAAATGGACAGTGAAGGAGGAGAAAGTCCAAGTGCCTTCACTGAAGAAACAGAGGAGGCAGGAGAGGGAGATTGAGAATAAACACTTAATAAAACCTGAAGAGCTCAGAGAAGTTCTCAATCTACTTTAGATAAATAAAAATAGTAGACAAAAACTGAGAAAGTACTGATAACTGATCTGTAGCAAACCCCCAGAAATATAGCTTTATACCTCCTAGACTGAATGCAAAGAAAGTTATACCAGCCTTGGACAGGTAAATAAGCATGTTCTCATTTTAGAGGTAAGATAAGAAAAATGTTCGTGGAATGATATCATTTGGCTTCTTCAAGTGTGAGTCATCAGTTTTCTCGATATGGCCCAGGGACCTCAAGGAATCCCTAGACCCTTTTAGGACACTCAAGAGGTTGAAACTATTTTCATAATAATACTAAACTGTTAGTTTCCATTTTCACTCTAATTCTCTCAAGCATGTCAAAGGAGTGTTCCAGAAGCGACGTGACGTGGGGTGATAGCAGAGCTTTGATAGCTAGTGGACTGTCTGCCTGGATGTTTTTGCACATAATAATTTCTCAGATTCAATTTCTGGTCTGATAAATGGCAGTAGATATAAGCTACAGAAACAAAAGCTCTTTGGGGTCCTCAAATTTTTAAGAAAAGAGAGGAGACCTAGAAACCAAAAATTTGAGAAACCGCTGTTAGAAGGCAGAGTGCTGCCATTCTGCAGCTAAATTAGACGAGGGACTTTCAGCAAGAAGAGCTATCTCCTAGCTTATCAAGAATAGTCAATGAAAAGACAGAAAAATGAGATTAGCAAGTGTGTGGTTTTGGAGAGGCGCTTGGGCAGTTTGTTGGGGATTTCAGTAGAGCGTAGGATAAACCCGTCGTTAATATACAGTTGACCACAAACCTGCAGGCTAATTTGTAGATTGAAAAAACTAGTTATATTGCTTAAGATAACTGTCACTAGGTCTTCTTAAACAATTTAGCAACCATGGAACAGATTTATATTAGTGATCCTTGCCAAAATTCAGTCAAACAAATAGGCATGAAAAGATTGAGTTTTCTATTATAGTAAAATAGTGGCAGATTTTGGGGCTGTTAATATTGTAGATATAGCAGCAATAAAAACCTGATGCTACTGAAAAGTAGACACACCTTAGAACTTGCAAAAGTCCTGACTATTGCTTGCAAACAGGACACTGAACTTTTGTTGCCTTCTTATTTTTGTATCTTTAAGGAAAGATCATTTTAGAACCATAGACTAACCTAAGGCTAGAAAGTCAATTCAGTCTACTGTACAATACAGTGTAATCTGCTTTCGTATTCACACAGGCCCCTACCTCAGGAAGGGCTTGAATTGATTCTCTTCCCAGTGGCAGCTCTGAGGCAGGTCACTGCCTGGGAAAGCTGGATGCAGGCTCCACATGGGCTTTTAATCTCCTGGTAAAATTGGCAATCCCATTCTTAGGTCTCATTGTACCTGAGGTTTTGTTAAAAGTGCAGCAGTTCAGGAGAGGATGGAGCAAACTTTTTAAAAGGCAAAAACAAAAAAAGAAGCATCACCTTCTCACAAATGTCAAAGGCTTTAGAGTAAATGTATGCACAAAGCCATTTTCTGAAATGGTGATGGGTGCATCTTAATCAATTCACAGACTCCATGATAACCCTAAGAGCAAGTTCTTGAAATTGCACGTTGTTTTTCGACTCTGAAATAATTATTAGGAATATTGTTCAAGAATGTTTCTTTATCAGTCATAGAACAAAACTTTAGAGAAGTCAGTTACATTCTTCAAATCAGTGAAGAATTTTCAGAAAAACCCTGGGAAATGGATGCTCTCTCTCTCTCTAGATTTCTTGAAAGAGTCATATGATAAAGAAACATTAGGTTATAAAGGCCTTAGTGCTAAGAGAAAAAAGTAAAAGTAGTTTATAAACTGGATACTGTAGTCTGTATATATGCTACTAGACTTTGTACACACATACAGTGCATGTGATGTTGAGAATAATTATGCTTTAACAGCAAAAGACCCTGAATCATGACAAAAAGAACATCTAACAAAAAGCCAAAGTGATAGACTTCGAAAGACATTATGAATCAAAATCCAATTTTGCATTATAAGGTAAATGTGAGTAATATAATCCTCTTAATAAAAAGTCCTCCTCTCTAGCCATGTCAGATAACTGAGTACTCTGGAATCAACCCCAGGGTCAGCTAGCCAAGCAACATTGTCAACCACTAACACCAGATTTTTTTTAAAAAGTGAAAATCAGAATAGCAGTCAAGCAATATCAAAAAATACTATCGCAATGGTAAAAATTAAAACAAAAATTTTCACCAGCCTTTATCAGTAAGAACAGTTCTATGTATTAACCTTCTGTTAATCAGTGGAAAAAACATACCATTTTAATATTCAAAGATCCTCAGACCCTTTGAGAATTAAATAGGCTTCAACTTCTAGCTGATTCTACATAGAACATTTTCTTTGACATATTTGCTGATCTCATGAGAGGAAGAGAAAATTATCCAAAGCAAAACAGTAGCGAAACAAACAAAAACAAGGTCTCGAGCTGTGAGCTACACAAGGGGTGGGGCTTTCCTCAAGCTAGATGCCCATAGGAGTCCTGAAGTGCAACACTGCCCCAAATTCTAGTGCCTTTATCAGTATTCAGAGTCCTCAGAGAAGAAAGGGCAACTGAGTGGTAGCTTTTGAATTGAGCTGGGATTCTCTAGGGAATGGTTATAATCCAGTGGCACCTCTAGCTTTCAACAGAAATCTGCAAATTCATCTTGGAGGATAATTCCCAATTTACATCCTATAGGAATCTCGCAGTTTAAGGTCAAAATTGAGATAAGAATATTAACATATACATAAGAAGGCAATCAGTGTGAATGACATTCATCAGAGATACGCTAACAAAAATGAATTTAGTGCCCTCTCCTCCACCCAAGGAGAGCAGACATTGGGGTTTCATGATACAGAATGTAGAACAGCTATATACAAATTGTTTAAAGAAAGAGCAGAATCACAGTAATAAACAGGCAACAACAGACTTAGAGGAGTGACCATGCAGATTTGAAAACAAGCCAAGGGAAACGTCTAAAAGTGAAAAATACAATTACTGAAATAAAAATTCAATGGAAGGTTTAGATAGCATACTGGGCACAGTAGAAGAAAAAATTACTGAACTGGAAGATATATACAAAGAAACTACTGAGAATGAGACCAACAATGTCTTAAAGACTATGTCCTATTCAGGCTCTGTCATAATTTAAGCCTCTTTTAGTTCTTGAAGGATTCATAGGATCTTTAAATTTTAATAGGGTATGTTTTCTTCACTGATGAGGGTGGAAAAATAGTACACAGAACGGTCCTCACTGATGAGCTTTGGTGAGAATTATTTGCTTTTACGTCTGCCTTGTAATTATTTGTTTTCGTAGCTGTTTGATTTTTTTCCTTTTGTAGCCAATATTTGTAATTATGGCAATAAGATATAAAATATAAAAGAGAAGCTCAGAAATATGAAGACTAGATAGAAGGTCTAACACTTACCTAACTGGCATCCCAGAACTGATGAATGAGTGCATGTTGTAGATAACAATGTCTAAGAAGACAAATGGAAAGAAACCCATGCTTAGACACACTGCAGTAAAACTGAAGAATACTAAAGACAAAGGGCAGGGACAGGACATAGTATCAAATAGGGTGGGAATCCTTTAAAAATTGAAGATAATGAGGAAAATGGCCAAGTGTGTTTTTAGGGGAAGAGCCTTCCACCTGATAAAAGAAGTCAAGAAAGACTTCAAGGATTTTGGCTTGAGAAAACTGGGAGGATGGAGTTACATCAACTGAGATGGAAGAAGTTGCAGGTGAAATAAGCTTATAGGCTAAGATCAGGATTTCAGCAGTGGACATGCTGGGTTTTGAGATGGTGACTAGATTTCAAATGAAGATGCAAGTGAGCAGTAGAACGTATTTGTATAGATTAAATGATAGAAATTTGAATAGAGGAAAAAGCATGTCAGTGGCAGAATCCACTGTAGCTCAGTGTTGTATCAAATAGGGCCAGATAAATTTGAAGGAATTAAGAATTGAGTTTCATGAATATGAACCCAATAGGAATACACGGAACCAAACATGGAATTAGAAAACATTTCTAATTAAAAATTTTTGGAGAGCTTTCAAAAAGTATGTAATGATAACAGTTCAGTTATTCTCAAATCAACC
The DNA here is from genome assembly GCA_004024925.1 of Scalopus aquaticus. Taxonomy (NCBI): domain Eukaryota; kingdom Metazoa; phylum Chordata; class Mammalia; order Eulipotyphla; family Talpidae; genus Scalopus; species Scalopus aquaticus. Next base: position 207,719 of record PVIJ01000049.1, read on the forward strand.
TATTTGCTATTTGGGGATAGTAGTTGATTTTCTGAGGATTTATCTATTACTTCTCATGTCATTTCCTATTATCTTTGACTGTAGGTTACAGTAAGGAGCACTCCTTCCACTGCATAATAAATGAAACAAATTCTGTAGGAAATTATGCAACATTGAGAATTCCAAAAAAATGAACCACATGTGGATTTTTCTTGGCCCTGATCATGTTTTCAAATGAAATGATTATAACTTTGCCAAACTGCTTAGCACAATTATAAAGGCTGGGGCATGCTGTTGGAATGAGTTGCAGAGAGACTGAACTGATTACATGGTGTTTTATTTGCATTACATTAAACCCAGAGCACTTCTTAGTGCACGCTGAACTCCAAAGGTAGAGCCCAGATATGTTGAATGAATGACATCAGTTGGCTGTAGTCATTGCTAAGAGCTATGAAAGCACACTGGAGACCCTCTGGTTCTTTATTTTACAGCAAAGAAACAGCTCCAGAGAGTTTATGTGACTTGTGTAAAATCACCAGTGATAGAACGGTATCATGCAATGACCTTTCCTGATACCCAGGCCAATGCGCCTTAGCCCTAGATGGCTGTTCCCATGTAACCATTTTAAACACAGTCCAGCAGAGACTTAAAATTGACTGTTTTCTTTCCTTATCCCTTTGCAGGGTTTCTTCCGGAGGACAATCAGATTGAAGCTTATTTATGATAGGTGTGATCTGAACTGTCGGATCCACAAAAAAAGTAGAAATAAATGTCAGTACTGTCGGTTTCAGAAATGCCTTGCCGTGGGGATGTCTCATAATGGTAAGTGAACACTCAGCACCACATACTTACTGCTCTCATCACGACTGCCAGAGCACCCTAGGACGGCTGCTGGAAATACATACTGTTTTTCCACAAAGGCCACACTTCAGAATATTGCATGCTGATAAATGTTTCTCTGTTAGGTCAGCATTTTTAAACTTTTAGTACAGATCCTTTTCTGTGGTTTTTGTCTTGCTTTGTTTTGAGGTCTCTGCTATGGTGGGAGAAAAGAAATAGCATTAAAAGCCGAATTTTGCTTTAAGTGTATTAGTAGTTTCTACTTTAAATGTAAGAGAATTCTGGATATGTAGCTTTTTGTATCTTTCCAAATTTAGATTTATGTGCTTATTTCCCCCTCTTTCTATGCAAAAGTGGTTAGGGCACTATCCTCAACATCAAGGAGCGTACAGTATGGATAAAGCAAATTGTTTTAAAGTTCCCCAAGACTCCAGTGTCCATAAAAATGCCGACAGTAAAACTGTCTACTTTTTAAACCTTTATCTAAAATCTTCTAGCTTATGCTGTTGAGTGTTGAGTTAAGGGCAAGAATGCAGAAGACCACGTTCCTATGAGCTATAGAACTAACTCAGTAAAATCACAGGAGATGGGACTCATGGAAGAAAAGCTCTTGATCATCATTTGTCTCTGGCTGAGTAATTCACAAAGCTAAATTTAGATGTTACTTCACCATACTGTTCTTTCAAAACATTGTTTTGGGCTCAAGAAATATAAAATGCAAAGAGATCAAATTAATTCAAAGTCTCATTTCCTTAGCTATCCTATTTTTTCTTTGTTCTGCCTCCACCTCTCTCAAAACTGATCTGTTAAGAAAAGTCAGTCTTCATCGATAAGGACTCTAAAGCATCTGTGAAAATTACGTTTTTGTTCCATCATGCTTGTGTTTGGATTTCACAGTAGAAATTATCAAGCTGTTTGGAGGTCGCTGATTGATACGCTACCCTTAAAAGTAGTTTATAAGATTATCTTAATGTCGTGAACATGGGGGCATTTCCTTTAAAGGCAAAAACATATTTTGAATAGATCTAGCAGCTAAACTGGACAAGATGGAAATTTGGTCCAATTTTCCTCGACAATTGACCACATCTGCTGTATCACAGTACATAATGCAGTCACTGATTGCAAAATACTTTGCTGGTATAAATCCCATCCATTTTCTTTTCATTTCAAACCTCACATAAGGGCACATTGTTTTCAAGTCAAGGGCTATATTTTAGGTGATGCAATCAAGTTGCAATAAGCTTATTTTATGTATATGAAGAAATCATTGACTTTGAGGCCATTACCCCTAAGGTGGCCTAGGAGAACATGCCAGCTCTGTTTACACACATTAATTTTTTAAGGCAACTAATATTTAAAGCCCAACCATATATAATATTAATAGTATAAGTTTCTCTTCCCAGAAAAGTTCAAAAGAAAACAATCATGAACTTGGTCATAAGGTCATCTTTTGACTTCATGTGACAATAAATTTCTTTTATTTAGAGAAAGGAGCAGTCTTGATAGAGAATGTTCACTTAGTTCTTTCTGCAAAGGTTAAAAAAAATTAAATTTTCTGGCATCAAAGACTTAGGTATTCAACATTGACAGGCTTGCAAACCTAACCGAGTAATCCTTTCTCAGAGGGTTTAATGGGACTGTGTTTGCTTTCCAGAAAAGAAAACATCCATTTGACCTATACCAAGAAAGGAAACTCAATACCTAGGTTTTGATTCATGTTGCCTGTTATGCTGTATTTCTAAATACAAAGTTCTCTGAGAGCTTGTGATAACTGTCCAAAGTTCATTGCTTTGGCCAATGTGAGGCCCACAGAATGAGTTTCCATTCATATAGAACGCATTTTTATTAGTGTTTCACATAAAGGTACCAAGTAATCAAAAGAGTCACACCAAAACCAGCACTTGCTGTCCTCGGTACATGTGAGAGGAGATGACTTTTGCTCCATTCTGTGTTACTTCTGTCTCTGCTCCAGCTGATGTGTCTAGCTTCTCTTTTACCCACTTCCCGCTTTGAAGGAGGCTTCTGAAATAACCTCCAAGCAACCCTGAATCCTGGGGAAATCTTGTTGGAGAATCACTGAAATCAATGATTGCCAAGTTCATTCAGCTTTGAAAATTCTGTGATTCTATGTAAAACAAGCCACCTCGCTGAGTTTTTCGCTTTTCCACCAAACTGTTCTGTATCTTACAGACAATGTCAAATTTCCCAAGTATATACACATGTCAGTTCTCAACAATGAATACCTGAAACTTATCTAATGTTAGAATGCATTGTTACTTCAATGTCAAAAAAAAAAGAATTTTGACTAGTCAATATTTCATATTTAGAGTTCTTTTCATGTATAAACCAAACAATAAAATAGTAAGTATAGGCTGTCATTTAAAATAATGGTCTGAAGCACAGAATAATTGACTTAGGTTTTCCCTATGTTGGGAAATCTGTTGGAAATCCCTATGTTGAAATCTGAATATAAATTATATTTTCACAAATATAAAAAATTAGTAAAATGTCATTTGCTGACTAGGATGTCCTATTATATAAAAGATGTTTTGTTTTCTTCTGTTGGAAAAAAAAAAGAGCTGACAGCTTTCAAGATAACTTCTCAGCAGCTTCATAAAAATCCACAAAAATGGTTTCACAAATGTTTGCGCCACTCAGTGTTTTCCAGATCGTTCTTTCTTTCCTTGTAAACAGAAGCTCTAGTGTATATTGCAAGAGAAAAAGAAATGAAGAAAGCCTGAGTGGCAAGCAAATTGAACCTTCAACATATGACATTTTCTTACTTTAGTCTTCTGTGTAGTATAGAGGAAAATTACCCAAATGTTAGCTCTCAGAAAATACAACAGTAAAAAGTCCTAACACACACACTGGCCGTGGTACCCAAGCCCCTCCTCCAGCCGCTCTTTCTCCACTGACACGTCAGGCAAACTGTGAGTTCTGTAAAATGCCCCCTGGGCCGCTGTTAACGTCATGCAGTTCCCTGTCAAAATTCTGCCCGGCGTTCAGAGCCCAGTTCAGGTGCCCTCTCCAACGTAAGATTTTTCTAATGCCCCCTCTTCCTCTTTATACCTTTCCTGACACCATACTCAGTCTTATCAAGCAAGGGAGTGATCTGAGTTATATCACCAAAACTCAAGCACTGACAGCAGTGGAAAAGATCACTTAGAAAAGGGAAATCAGAAATTCACCAGACCGGTGCAATATTATGAGCTAAGACGTCAGGAGAGGTGAGGAGAAATGGAAGCCCCTCAGAGAAGGAATCCGTCTGGCTAGGGCAAGGGAATGAATTAACCGAGAAGGAAAACAGGAAGAGGAGGGAGTTTGGGGAAGAGTTGAAAGTTCCAGTTTATGTTGCACTGGAGGTGCAGGTGAGCTGTCCAGCATCCGTATATGACAGAATCTAGGGACAAGTGGAAATAAAGATCCACATCTCAGGAAAGAGTGGGCCAGATTCCTCTGCACATTTTGGGAGAAAAGCTCAAACTTAGAACAAAAGAATGAAAGTGAAGGAGGGGGAATTAGCAGGCAGAAAAATAGGACCAGGAAAGCAGAAACCAGCCTGAGAAATTTTTAAAGGGTGGAGAAGGTCAGCAGTGTTTAAAGGGGGTGGCACTGAGCATCGTGGAACACTGACCAGATCAGGTGGAGTGAGAACGTAAAGAGTCTCCTAGGTCTGGCCGTGAGAAAAGCATTAGGGACTTTGAAGAGCCTCATTTCAGTGCACTTAAATGGGCAAAAGCTAGAATGGTGGGATGGGAAGTAAGTAGGTGGTGGCAGAGAGAGAAGACAACACTGTCAGTGGCTCCAGTAGTGGAGGAAAGACCTAAAGGGGTAACATTAAGGCCAGTGCCTTCAGCACCCACTTTGTGGGAAGAAAGGAGCCAGGAGAGCCAGGATTCGGCCCCTGCTAGATGCAGCCTTTCCATCCGGGGTCCCCGGCCCCTCCGACCAGCACTGCACCAGGCAGGCATTCAGTGGATGAAGGAAGTGATGTCAGGTGAGACTGCAGGAATGGGAGACTGAGTTAGAGGTGAGGCAGGGACATTTTGCTCATCTCTGCTTTGGACAGAAACCTAGGCAAATGTTTAAATGTCCTCTACGGAGAGCATGGAAAAGGCCAGCCCTGCCTGAAAAAAGCTTAATACTGACACTAAGGCTCCTTGTTTTACTTAAGAGGAGCTAGAAAATGGTGATTATTTCATTGCCTAATCCTGCAAAACCTGAAAATGCACAAGTAGAAAAACGTAACTTATTGGCAATAGCTATAGAAAAAGCAATAGTGTTATGTGACTCTTGTTTCTGTGATAATAAACTTGCAAAATAAACTTATAAAAAGTCAAAACACTGGCCATGAGACAGAGACTGATGTGATCACCACTCTACCCCTTAGATGTTGAGAGGAAGAACTGTTTTTAATAAGACTCAATTTATTTCTTCCTTTTGTACTGAAAATTTTTAAAATTTTATTGTTTTGAAAATTGCTTGAATTAATCTTGGTAATGAAGTAGCATTTGTCTTTAAAGATCCTATAGCTAAGTAGGTGTTTTTAGAACTTGTTACTCAGAAACATGAGTTGGTTCTCACCTCTCTGTCCAGTGAGAAGGATATTTAAATATCCCATGGGCTTGAGGCTTGTGCGGTCACTCACTCGTACTGCGGACACAATGCTGACTCTGTCCTGTGCTAGGAACAAGAAGCGTTCAGCTCAGAAAGAGTATATTACGTGAAGGTGTGCTGCTGTGCTCTCTCTCAGCAATTAATGAGCCTCTGACAGACCTGTTCTTCCTGAAGGGTGCATGCTGATTCTGTTATGAACTTTCTTTAAAATAATAATAGGTAGCAGTTATTGAGCACTCACTTACCCTGTGCCAGACACCATTTTAAGATCTTTACATATATTAACTCTTTCCATCGTCACATTCACCATACAATAAGTACTGTTATCATCATTCTCATTTTATAGTTGAAGTATTGACTTTTTGAACCAAGATAATTGAATTCTCTGTAAGAGGTTAGTTATCCCAGGTATGACTCTGAATGCCAGTATTCTAAACATGACTGTGCGTGACAGGTGCTCGGTCTGCAAAACAGAGGGAATGTGTCTTTTTTTTTTTTTTAGAGCATCTAAGACTAGACAAATATTACTTCAAAATGGAGAGCATAGCATGCTTCCCAGTACTATGTGCCACAGACCTGTAGAATTTTAGAAGCGAATTTAGAGCTGAAAGAAGGAATCTTGGATATCTTTTCCTAGCCCCCCCATCCTGAAGACAATGCAATCAGAGAGCAGAGAAGTCAGGCCACCGAACTAGCTTCCACTGAACTCATCCTGGAAAGTAGACACGGGGCTCCTTTGAAGGCAAAGTTCATTCCACTGCCTTCCAGTGAGTCTTGGTGGAACACAGGGCATTGTTCTTCTGCCTTTTAAGCAGTGATAGAAAAATGAGAAGGATGTACTTGTCCATGGGCACACTCAGTCTTTATATTTCTGCCCCTCCCATCTAGAACATTCTCTTGTATTTCTAAGCTCTAACTTCAGTCTTAGAGAAAGCAGCAAGCCAAAGGGAGTATCTTTCCCTCTTCTTGATTCTCAGATTCTCCACCAATTGGTAGACAGTAAGGGTCAAGAATTGCTTACTGACAAACCCCATTCCCTAAACAAGTGGAAGATGGAGAGAAGAAAGAGGTTTCCAGGGCTCATTCTTCATGGGAAGGCATCAGGGCTGCCATCCTGGGCTGTAATTCACGGCAACCATCGCTGCCCAGACCCTCCATCCACAAGTAACAAAAGCTGCATTTGTTAGGTGTGTGCTGTGTGCCAAGCTCTGTGGTCAGAACTTCCTGTGTCTCATGCCTTCCATGAGACAGGTTAGTATTACTACATGAGACTCAAGAGCAGCAAAGTGAAATTGGCTTTTTCTCCCCTAAAATGCATACACACAAGAAATTGTCTTTACAACTTCAGATTTCTGTATGCTTTATGCAGATTTAGTTCCACCAAAGGGATGTATTCTTCAATCTTTGTTGAATCTCTGGCATGTAAAAATGCTAAAACCACCTATCTAATAGTTGCACTTAAAGTTAGTTGAGCACTTAACAAGACAGAATATTTGTTAAAATTTAACCTTTGGGGAAAATTTCTTTTTTTTTATATATAATATATATTTTTATTGTTATTTATGTCTTTTACATTTTGCATTCCCCTTGGGTAGCCCACCACCAATTCACCCATGATCCATCTCCATGGTCTTTGGGGAAAATTTCAACTTGTAAAAATTCACATTTTATTTAGACTGTAGCAGAAAGCTTTTGTTTAATGCTCTCCTAGTTCTAAAGTGATAGTTTAAAGTTGTTTTTGACAGTTTTTGTTAGGTTATGGAAAAGCAGGACTAACAAATGTAACATGCGGCCACCTTTAGCTGTGTAACTTTTTTGATTACCTATTAGGAAAAAAGTGCTACCCTGGGCATGTGAACATTTGTGTGTATTTAGTTTATTACCTGTGAGAATGTAAATGAGCTTGGAGCAGTATCTGGCACAGTAGGCACTCAATAACTGTTCATTGAGTATGGAGACAGTAGCGCATGTGCTGTTAAATAACTAAAGTCGAAGAGTAGCAGATGCCTGGTGATTCCAGCCACAAAATCTCTATGTTATTACAGAAGTGATTTTTGTCAAGTTTTGCACCAAAATTTCTTCTACTTTTTACTTGCCATAATTCTTTTTCCATACCCTAACATGATTACTCTCCCAAACTCCCCAATATGCATACTGTTTCATTTTCTGTTTTTTAACCCAATTGCAAGTAACCTAATTCATCAACATGTACTGCGTGCATTTGTTGCAGCCAGGAACAAAGATGAGAAAACCTGGTACTCGTGTCGTTTGCAATCTATGGGAACAGCCCACATAGGCCAGCGCAGAGTTGTAATATTAGTTTGATACGCAGCTATACAGGCACACCACAGAAGCCCTACCCTTAGCAAGCTTTTTCTAAACTGTCCCAAACCCCAACTTTTTGATACGCTTCTAATTGGGTGTGTGTGTTGGGCGGGGCAGAGGGGAGTGTTATAGCAAAAATATATCAAGTAATGCCAATGTGCTCCTCACTCCCTCCCCCAACTGAAACTATTGCTAGACAAGAGAGAAGTCCAGGAAGCAAGTGGCTGCAGCAACATGACAGAAAAGGGGTCCGAAAGAATCCACTCTCTGTTTTTCTGCACAAGTACTGAGCACCATCCTAGTGCTGAGGAGCAAATCGAGCAAGACTCCTGCCTTTGCAGAGATCGGGGAGAAGAGAGAACTTCAAGGTTCAGGACTGAGATGAGAGCTGTGAGTTGTGAGATCCTGTCCCTCAGGACCTAGGCACATCTCAGAGCAGAGCACAGGGGACAGATATCAGGACATGAGCAAATATTGCCTGTCCCTGTGGAGCTAAAAAGAAAGAGAAGGGGGAGATTAAGTGGGGAAGCAAGAACTGTTGACCCCCAAATGGCAGTTGTTTAGAGATTTCTGTTTGAAAGGGTTGTAGGCCCTTGAGAGGATTTAATTGCAGAATGGGTATAGGCTAATTTCATTTAGGGGAATCCTGACTGAGAGGTAAGACTCTCTTCCCCTCTAACTCAGTGGCCTCTAAGGAGGTCCCTACAACATAACAGCTGCACTAGTTGGCGATAAAGCTTCAAGGTCAACTGAAATGAATCTTTGGACTTGAGACTCATACGTGCAAAGCCATCTCTTCTCTAGCAAATTCAGAATAAAATGCTCTGAGTACTCAGATGGAAGTATTTCATGTGCTTTTATGTCTTATGGTTGAAACACTGCCTGTAGCATAATAACTTACAGCAAGGAACTGTGTGTTTATTTTTTCTTGTATTCCACGACCAGATGGAGCATCATTAAGTGCTGGGGGGGGTGAACTGACACAACTCTGGAGTTTGCACTCTGATGTCGGGTGGGCAGGGTAATAATAGGGCTGTGCACCGGGCAATGTTGGCCAAATACCCTTTTTTGGGAAAATGCAGAGTCCAAAATGTGACCCCAGAGTCACCTTATTTTGCAGATGGTGTTGATAGGGAGAAAAAATAATCACTAAATTTTAATTACAGATATATGGTTTTCCCCAACCTCTTCTTTGCCTTTCTTAGGTTAAGTTTTCTTCTTCTCCACACTTCCTCACCCACAGGAAGCCAAATGTTAAGAAAATGTCTTTGACGGACAAGCATCAAGTGCTAGTCCTGAGAGCCGGTGGGAGAATTATGGCTTCAGTCCACTAAATGTGAAAGTGCTCTCTGACCTAAGGCGTGCATGCATATTTCTTTACAACACGGACAGCACAGATCCCTTAGAGCAAAGCCTGTGTCAGTATAGCTTTTAATTTCACACAGTCCCTTCCTTTCATTCCTGATGACTCATTCATTGATCCTTTTAATGACGGTAGCCTGGTCATGGGTAGAAAAAGGTGTAAGACCTTGTCCCTAGCCTTCAGGGTGTACAGGCATGTAACGTGCATAAAGCACAGTGTGAGGTTGCTAATGTGCTGTGGACTGTGGGCGTCCAGGGGAAGAAAGTAGTCAGGGAAGTCTCACAGAGAAGGGGACATTTGAATTGGGTCTTGAGAGATGAATAGGAGCTAGCTCTCAATTATCTCAAGTAACATGCTTCCCTTTCTTGGCTTCCTTGGATTCTCCCATCTTGGCAGGATCATGCCTTCCTTTTTTTTTTTTTTAATCTAGGAGGTGAACAATTTAATTTTTACTGATTGCCTCTGCTATTGCGAAATGCAAAGTTGCAGATAGAAACCAGAATTTGAGATGGGTGGGAGGAAGGAGGGGCTTTTCCTCTGTGGGCACCAGGCTGGGGGAGAACAGTGTGCATTCGGAGCTGCAGTAATTCAGTGATTCATCCTGTCATTTCTCTTCCTCTGTAGCCATCAGGTTTGGGCGGATGCCACAGGCCGAGAAGGAGAAGCTGTTGGCGGAGATCTCCAGCGATATCGACCAGCTGAACCCAGAGTCTGCTGATCTCCGGGCCCTCGCCAAACATTTGTATGACTCATACATAAAGTCCTTCCCGCTGACCAAAGCAAAGGCGAGGGCCATCTTGACAGGAAAGACTACAGACAAATCAGTTAGTTCTCTTCTGCTATCTTCATGGGGGGCGGGGTTTGGTGTCTTTTTCCCTTTGGCTCAATGATTTACCAGGTCACACACCCACATGTGTTCGGCTGGTACAGATTGCAGGCTAGGTCTGAAATACAGGAAAGGAGATGTTTTAGACAGGATAAGTCCACTTGGTTTTGAAGAGGAAAAACATCCTCTAGGCTCTCCTAATGAGATCTTTGAGAATATTATTCAAATGTACAGGTTATCTTAAGTTTAAAAAACCGACTCAAGCTCCCCTCACCCTCCTTCCCCTCAGGACCCACCTCTCTTCATGGCATCAAAATGACTGGCCACAACTTCATCCATTCAAGCAGCCCCTCTTTTCTCTGGGAAGGGCCTGACCTGGGCTTGAAAAAGGTGTTCAGTCCCCTTATTTTGCCTTTCAGGATAATTGCTGGAGTTATCTCTTAAGAAGTTCCCCATGGGGCATAAAAATACATCCCAGATAGGATGTTAGTTCTCTTTCCTTCTAGCACTCTCTCGCTTACTCCCAGATACTGGAAGCCCTGTCCTTTTCCTAAGGCACTGCGCTGGCCAGATTACCAGAATGCAGTGCATTCTCAAACTTTGGCAGCCTTACTACTTACTACTGTCCAGAAATGCAGGTGTGGATTCCATTTGCTACTGAGTCAGATTTTCCAAAACTTTTCCTGATAAGTACCTGAGAAAGTAATGTGGATTATATTCAAATAAAACACAGCCACACCTGAATGCTTGCCCTACCCGCACCCAGCTTGCAGAGGGGCCTGGGTCACCTCTCCATACCTAAGTCCCCACAGGCGGGGTCTGGTTTTGACAGTAGTATCTGTGGCAGGTTTCCAGGGTAGTCAGAGCCACAGAGCACCTTCAGAAGACACCCACCCAGACCTCAAAAGCTCCTGCAGGGCCCTTTAGTTTCAAAAGAACACCTCCAGGACACATGAGCAAATACTCACTTGACTTTCTCCCCTCTCAGTTATATTCTGGAGAGAATTTCCTTACTCTCTAGTGCATTTGGAGGACTACCTCAATACGTTACTTTTTCTTTTGAGCTAAAATAATAAGGGTAGAATCAGCTTATAGAAAAAGAAAACTCCTGTGAGATATGTCTGTGCAAAGAGCCAAGAGCCAAGAAGGACCGTGACCTTTCCAGCCGCAAGAGAGGGGGCTGCCACCTGAGCAGTGCTGTGCTCACCCAGTTGTTTTTAACACCTGGCACATCTGTTATATTCAAGATCCATGACCATTTTATGGCTACTGTTACTATCCTCTTTTTAAGGTTGAGGAAACTGCAGTCCAGAGGGGGAAGCATTTTGCCCTGTGTCGTGCAGTTGGGTGGGGATGAACCAGGGCTGTGGGTGGCCTTCTGGCTTCAGTGCCCCTGAGCGACCATCCTGTGGGGAAGCTGCTTCTCCCCCTGGCTAGCCCTGCAGCAGGGGACCAGCTTGCTGGGAAAGTTGCCCAGAGGGAAACATCCCTAGTTGTGATTCATTTTTATCAATTTTTAGGAATTTTTCCACCTGGTCCACAGATGATGCGCCCTATAGGGAGGCCAAGTCTGTGTTCCTTACATGAAAAAACCAGGGCATAGCAAAACCAGAGCGTGTGAAGACCTCTGCTAGCTGCTTTGATGATGGGAAGTAAACCACTTTCATTTAGAGGGAAAGAAATTAAAGGACAACTAGAGTGAGGTGGCTGTCGTGGGAGGTGGCAAACACCGCCACTGGGCATGCAGGGCTGGGAGCCGCAGGGAGAGCGCTCTAGCAAACTGTTCATACCGCCGCTTCGCTTATAGCCGCCCTGGTTTCCAGGAACTGCTTTCTCACCTTCTCTTTATCTCCCCATCCAGACCTGCAATCCCTGCTGGAAATCCTATCAATTTAATAGTACCTGAAAGATAGGAGGAAGGATTTGTTTTTTGTTTTTTTTTTAATTTCCCCAGTAGTCAGGAATTTAAATTTACACTCCCGGTGGCTAACATGCTCTTGTGTGTGTCGCTGAAGGGCACAGAGCCCAATCCACTTGGAAGGCACTCTATTTTTTAAAGATTTTTTTATTTATGCATACAAGAGCTGGGGTGCAGACCAGAGGTGTGGAGGTGGTGAGAGGATTCACCAGAGACAGAGGGGGGTGCAGAACAGGCAGATCCACTGAAGTACACTGCTGAGGGGAGCAGTGGGCGAGGCAGGAGAGGTCTGTTGTGCCATGTGGGAAGCAGCCTGGCCAGGATGGAACTCTTGCAGATAGCTTCACAGTGCTGCAGCTTAACCCCTTGTGCCACCAGGGAGGCCTGGAAGGCACTTTAAAACGTCATGCCAGTTGATTCTTGGTTCTAAATCTTGGAGTTAAAAGTAAGGTAATTGTAAACTGTGGGATAGATAGGTATTGAGCTATTTATAGGGGAAGGGCTGCAAAACACTAGATGATAGTCTTCTCAAGTTGAGAGGCCAAATGTTTATCATCCCTGCGCCCCACCCCCTCCCATAGTGCCTGGGACCTGTGTTTTGCCTATAATAGCTCTCAGAATGTATTTGCTTAATTGAATTAAAAACTGCTGCTCATGCCCTTTGAAATTCTGGACTTTCAACAGAGGGCCTTTAACTAGCTCAGTATTTGCTCACCAGCCTGGACGTGGTTATCCAGACCATCATATGCTCTGGATGAAGCTGAAGCGCCTCCTGTTAGGGTCTGGAAAGGAAAGAGAGACTGGGTCAAATTAAAATAATCCATTCCCTGATTAGACAGAACCGAAATAGAATTATTTGGCTCTTTCTTTTCTCCTTATCTTGCAAAATCAAATTAAGCACTAGTGGAAAGAAAGAGTTCAGAGAGGAAAAAAAACCCAAAACGTGATTTCCAATGAGACAAGAGATTTGTTCTTTATCTTACATGGCCATGTTATTCATCTGATAGCATCTCTCTCAGGGGTGTTTTGTTATCTCTTGGCCCGGACTTTCGAAAGTGCAGATTTGCATTGACAGGGAAAGTTTGCAGGGGCCTGTGCTCTTGACAGGGTGGGGTATATGAAAAGTGGCCAGGAGGGAGCAGAGCAGTTTGGGTCTCCTTAGACACGGGGCTCACACTGATGTCCTGAGGGCTGTCAGGCCAGCCGCTCACCGCAGTGTGGAGAGGAAAGTGGCTGCACTGAAGAGGCTGTTATTGACCCTCAGTGGACGGCTCCGTTCCACAGTGGCCTCTGCTGCCTCACTTGGGGCACAACCTCACCTTTCCTGTCCGCCCAGCGTCAGCATTTGCCTCCAGATCAACCAGGTCTCCCTCCCCAGCTCAACTTCCTTCTTCCCTATCTTATCCTCTTCTGCCACTGGCACCTTTTGAACAGATAAGTGAGCAGATAAAGCAAAGCCCCTGGTCCCCACCTGTCTCTTTACCTTTTCTATCATATCTCTGGAATAAGATGACCCCACTTGTCTTTGTCTTGCGTGAAAGAACAATGCTTGGGAATCTCAGGCTCAGGGCTAGGAGAGGCAGGACATGTGGTCACCAGACATGGCCAGGAAGCTTAGGAGAGACAGGCCTCCCAGCTACCCTCACAGCGGGTCGCAGCTGACTCCGCTGGGCGGCCTGTCCCAGGCCAGGTCTGCCTTTCAGGGACCCTCCTGAACTTGGGGCTCCCGGCTGTGCTTGCAGCGGGCGCTCTGCCACAGAGGGCGGGCTGGATGGACTTTGGAAGCCCCGTGTTTACTTACCGTGATGTGATCACAGGGGTGTATCGTGGCCACATGGCACAGTGTTTGTTGATGAAAACAGTGGTTTTCAAAACCTGTCTCCAGCGCCTTGGTTTGCTACAGGACCCTCAGTAGAGATCTCTTGCTGTGCCTGCCACCTTCACCCAGTCTGGGAGATGGTGAGGCCTTGCCGGCACTGTCTCTCTGCAAATAAGGAGTAAAACTTAATACTGGTGCTTTGTTGCACTTTGGTCCCAAGTCGTCACATTGCTGAGGCTGCGGCATGTGGAGTCGCTGTCTTTGTAACAACCAGAGCAAGCCAGTGCCATCATAAAATGGTTTTTCTAAGTAGAGTCCGAAATATGAAACTACTGAGTAACAAAGGCAACATGGAAAGTTAAACTTCTGTGAGAACAGCTCTGTACCCATTGAAATGTTAACGTTCTAAACTTTATAGCAGCCATCAGACCTAGTAATTCAAACTTTTGGAAAGACGTTTGTCCCTTTAAGTCCCCCACTTAGAGCTCTTTCCCCTTTATGTGTGGCAAAGCCTGCGTTAGATGAAATTTGCTCCTAAACTTTCAGGACAGGAGGCTCAGGAACCCCAGTATAAAGAGCAGGATAAGGGGGCTTTGTAAGTTTGGCCCCTGGGATCATCACTAATCCATATGTCAATAATGTAGTAAAATCATTGCTTTATTGCCAGGACTGTCAGGAATAGCTAAAGATGTAACAGATCTGAACCTGATATATTGCTTTGTATTTCTTTCAGACCATAAATAACAGAGAAATTGTTAAGGGCAGGGTAAGGGTACTCCAGGGTCCCCAAACCTGCCTGCTCTCCCCTCACCCTGCCCTGTAATAAAACTATTCTACATAGTTCAGAAGAAACACTTGAAAAAAAAATGTTTTTAACCATCAGGCCAATGCCCGTGTTTGCCAGCTGAGTGGCGTTTTGGCTGGCAGTAGTTGGTTTCGGTTTTTTAAACCCGTGGTTATGTGCTAGTTCATTAGAGTGTGAATGATTCTTCCTCTTAAGTTTTTATTTGTCTTAAACCTCTAAACCGTGCGGGAAAACAGCACTGCAGTTGATAGACTTGCAGACTTAGCCTGTGTCCAGACGGCAGCTCTGGGACGGGTTCAGAGCACTATCTGGGGTCCCCATGTGCAGAGAGCCCCGTCTCAGAGCCCCATTTCCTCACAGGACTGTTCCGTTTAAGAGGGAAAAGTGGGAAGGTCATGTAGAAACCAATGAAAGGAGAAGAGAACTAGGACGGAGGCAGGAGAACTTCGTTCTAGCCGGGGTGGCTGCAAGAGCTCCCTAACTTGGGAAGTCTCTTGGTTCCACCTGGTGTATTTGCACATAGAGAACAATGATAACGGTGATTTCTGAAGACCTCCTTAGTCCTGCAGATCCATGGTTCTCAACCACAGGGGAGGAAACCAGAAGTCAAGCCATGTGTTGGGGGTTAACGTTCAACTCCTGTATGTAGCCAGTGTGTCTGAAAGGGTGAAAGTCGGTCAGAAGGATAAAAAGGCAGGAGGGAGCAAAATGAAGAAGACAGGCCCTAAACAGGCCTTTTTCTTATTGAGCCTTTGCTCAGAGTAGAGTGTCTACTGCACTGATTTTAATCCCCCAAATAAGAGAAATCTCCAGAATAATCTGTACTTTGTGAGTTGAATTGTGTTTATCTCCTTTAGCTTATTATTCTATTATTCGGAAGGAGCTGTGCACATAGATGGTTCATATATAAGCCCTTTCATTACTTGCATTTTAAAATATTGGTGTTACTGGATGACTAAGGAATTCTCAGGTTCCATTTCTCTATTCAAAAAAGTAAACCTTTTTCCTTCTACTTTATTTTTATCATTAAGCCAGTTTCCCACGTGACCCTTGTGTTCTTTGTAGAAGGCACACAGTAGGTCTATAACTAGATTTAACTATCTGTCTAAAACAGTAGCTTTAATCCCATGCTGGCTTTGAGATGTGGAGCTATTTTCAAAAATCAAATAAATTATTTGGATGACTCTCTTCAAAGAAAACTAGTTTCCCTTTACAGAAACCAAATTACTTCCCTGAGAAATGTTGTGTTCAGATGCCATTTTCTCCTTTCATTCTCACTGTTTCCTGCTACAAGCCTCTTACTAACCGGAGGCAGATTCATTATGAAGCTAAGGAAGCTCAGGCTTTGTCATCCCCACCTTGTGCCGAGCCCTGCCGATGCTCTAAAGGGGCCTGAGCAGTTTTGTTCTTAGAGTTTTGAATGATTTTTCTTAAAGAAGGCTCCAATAAGTGTGTACACCTTATGTCCCACAAAACCTGCATCCATCCCTGACAATGTCCTAGATATAACGAAGCCTGCCTTCCTGCGAGGGAGGGAGGCTTATCTGACCATTGCCTGTAGAGACTGACGATAAGTACACTGTTACCCCCCAAATCATCAAAACCCCATCTGAACACTAGGGCTCCCAGAAGGGCAACTCATAGAGCATGGAAGGCTGCCCTCAACTCTATAGAAAATACCCAGATGTGGGAGGGAAGAACATTTCGTGGGGCATATATTACCAGGACTGTCTTATTAACTCAGCGGTTCAAGATAAACTCTACAGGGTCAAATTCTACCCATGGTTTTAAGAGGGCAGCTCTCCCTAAAGCAGGTGGGCCACTGTCTTTCCACTGAGTTTGAGGATAAGGGGGTCTCTGTGGAATGTGCACGTTAACAACTGCAGTGCAAGAACTGACGGCAAAGAAGGGAGGGCCTTGTCTGGTGCCTGCTCTTATAGTGGGCAGATCAACGCGGGAGCCCCAGAACCTGTGCAGACTCACAAACGCAGAAAGTGTCACTGGCCAGTGTGCCGAGGACACACCAAAACCACACCTGGTGCTCATTTGCAAGTCGATCCCTGGACTTCTCGGCCAGTCTACCACTGTTTCAGGCTGCTGAAGCGACTGAAAAACAACCAGCACTGGAATGGCCTGGCATGATGGTGGGGCCGCTCATTCCCTTCTCTGTCCTTGAGTGTTTACTGCCAGGAAATCCTGACCAACATTGATTGCCAAGGGGTTAAAGTCACATTGTTGTTAAATTGGGAGAGAAAATTAGCAGGATTTTGTGCCCTGTGTTCAATTATCACAGAGTTTCAAAAACAGGAACCTGGGGCTTTATATGAGGGGACAGGGGAAGTCGAGGGGAAGAGTCACGGGAGATTTACCAGGGCCTGATGCCAGACAAATTGCCTACATGGAGGTGGAAGGATCTCATGCATACATTTTGTCCCAAGCAGCCACATGGTTGAGCAGAAGCTCATCCAGAAGTCCAAGTGGGCAGTTCTGGGTACCGTCCTCCCATAGGGGAAGAGGCGATGGCTTTCTGCTCACACGTCTTGCACACATGCTCGTGCCAGCACCAGTGCTGTTAGCAACTCCTGCAGTAAAGTATTTCCATAGACACCAGTACACTCCACAACTCCTGCGCGACAGAGACTCGCAGGCTCTGGGCAAGCCAACTTCTCTAGTGATTAAACTCTGGCACATTTTGACAGATGGACCATCTACTGGGCCCTTCTTTTCTCTCCCATAATATCAATCCTGATATTGATTGGGGGAGGAGGGAAGCAAAACGTCCATAAACACAGTAAGCTCTGTTGAGTCCTGATTCCCTTGAAGGGCTAATTAGAACCACCAGGCAGTTTTACTCGTGGGTCCTCACATCTGCCCTCCTTTGGGGTTTGCTAAACAATACTATTTGATAGGAATTTTTTTATTTAAAAAAAATAAGAATTTCTGGGATAACTCCAGCAAATGGTATTGAAATAATATGCAGATTTGGAAATCTATTCAACATCTACAAGCTCTTGGTGTTACACTATTTCCTTCTGTGTGGAGCAAACAGTTTGGCAGAAGCCATAGATTTGTGTGGAGATCAATAGCTAGAGCCTCCAGGCCACGGCCTTGAAGCTGCCTGTGCTGCCACTCCCCCTCCCTCTTGCCACTCAGGAGAGCATTCCCAGCATCTCTGCCCAAAAGAAACTATGTCTGTTCCATTGGAGACTTCATCCTCAGCATCCATGTGTGTGTGTCCACACATTCCTCTTGCACACATGCACACAAACATGCAATCCTCACAACACACATGTATATGCACTCTTCACCTGTACACACATTGCTTCTGAGAAATGCAACTAGAATTCCCTCGAGAAGAGAGAGGAGACTCCAGTTTAACCCACTCCCCTCGACTGAGAAAGATAAATGACTTTCCTAAAGCCACACAGTTAACCACAGAGCCATAGCAAAGCCAGATACCCAGCATCCTTATTCCAGTGCTGCCAGGCCCACACGCACTGGGATCGGAGATAACTCGTATAAATCAGTGTCGCCTCTGTAGGTAAAGGCGCTCCCTTCTCAGGGTCGACCCGAGAACTTCACGATCACCACAAACCTTGGTTAGTTCTTCACAAGTTTATGGAAGAGAGAGATCATTTCCTTTCATGTCAACTTACATTTGAAAGCAGCCTCTCACAAACCCAAGTAACTAACGGGATGCTTTTTATTGGCTATTTGACACTGAAAACAGTTATTTTGAAAAATAAGTTCCAAACTCTTTTGTATTTTGCCACTTTTGCAGCACCTACCTGCAGGCCTGATGTGCAGGTCAGCTTTCTGAAAGATTGCTTCCAGAGCATTATAAAAGAAAAAGACATTTTCTTGGCTCAGTATTTTTATCTGATTTTTTATAGTTAAATGTGTTTTATATGCACACTGTGTTTCATTTATGATCTGAGTAGATTTAATCTAAAAATGCAAGATGACTTTATGTCCAAGTGGGTCTGTTCAACCCTTAGTTGCTGAAATTATTTTTTAATTGAAAGAAATTTAGAAACATTCCATAGAAAGGCAGATCAAACAGTAGGTTTGGTATCATTTTTGAAATCAACAGTGGGGGGAAGAGGATAAAAAATAAAAATAAATAAAAATCAACAACAAAGACTCTCTAAACAACAGAAATTGAAACTCTCAGCCAGTCATAAGGTGCTGTGGTATCTATAGAAAGGAAAGACTGAAATCAGTGAAATATGTTTGATCCCAGAAGATAATGAAGAGGAGTAATCAGGAGATAGAATATTTTCTCAGACAGATATCTAATGGTGTCATTTATATGCAGAATACAGAGATACAAAACAAAGGGTCAGATAAAGCCAAACTAATAACCCTAAAAATCTGACTGTAGAACTGGGCTATGGAGAGGCAAGAACAAAGAGGAGAGAGAGGTGGTGATTTTGGGTGGGGGGCGGATGTGGTAACAACAGCCGAAGGGGAGACCCTAGTCCTGTAAATCACAGCTGACATTGTGAACCAATGTTCCTCATTAAAAAAAAAAGGTATTTTATTTTGTCATTATTAAGTATCTTTGACTTTATAAAGATACTAACAAAGTGAATATATACAACCAATTTTCTGCACTGACTTGATGTTCGCTGTGAATAGAAATCTCCAACTCAGCCGTTCCCCCCTTTTTTTGTTTGCAGCCATTTGTCATCTATGACATGAATTCCTTAATGATGGGAGAAGATAAAATCAAGTTCAAACACATCACACCCCTACAGGAGCAGAGCAAAGAGGTGGCCATCCGCATCTTCCAGGGGTGTCAGTTCCGCTCCGTGGAGGCCGTGCAGGAGATCACAGAGTATGCCAAGAGCATCCCTGGCTTCGTGAACCTCGACTTGAACGACCAAGTAACCCTCCTGAAATACGGCGTCCACGAGATCATCTACACCATGCTGGCCTCCTTGATGAATAAAGATGGGGTTCTCATATCAGAAGGCCAAGGATTCATGACCAGGGAGTTTCTAAAGAGCCTGAGAAAGCCCTTTGGTGACTTTATGGAACCCAAGTTTGAGTTTGCTGTGAAGTTCAATGCACTGGAATTAGACGACAGCGACTTGGCCATATTTATAGCTGTCATTATTCTCAGTGGAGGTAAGTCACCTTTCCATCTTCCATGGGGAGGGTGGGGCCGTGGGAAGGTTTGTGACCTTGGCTAGTGCAAGTGCTCACTCCTTTTCGCTCTGTGCTTACTGCGCCGTTCATACGGAACATGCCGGCGGTATGTTCCGCCCGCACACGCCACACACCGGAAGACTCGGGTAGATGGGCCGTGTGAGGCCTGGGAGGACAGCACCCAGCTGTGTCCCATCCAGTCCACACAGGCAGGACAAATGCCCTCTTCTTTTGCTTCACTTTCCTTTCTTTTCCAGAAGGCCACCCCGGGCTTCAGTTCGCTTAGGTAACAATGTGTTTAGCTTTGCTTAATAATGGTCCCTTGGAGTAGAGAAAGCTCTGCTGTTTCGGGTCAAATTATGCTCCTCCCCCACTGTCAGTAAATATTACTTTGCGTGGCTTCTCCAGTATCAGGAATCAAGGAATTGCTTACCTGCTGTCTCCTGTAGATTCTCCTTGTGGCTTCCCTTAACGTTCCTTTGTGAGGTGGTTGACTGATTCAGATTGCATCTGAACCAGGGGCATGCAGCAGAGAAATGAGTAGTCATTGGGCCGTTCATTGTAGTTTTGGCCCTGCAAGTGCACAAGCTAACTCACCAAGCCCAAGGCCAGGCTTTATACCAAATGCTGCTTTCTTCAGCCTCACCCGTGTTTCCAAGTTGAGAAAATTTGACTGTCGTCTCTCTATAAAAATTGTTTTTAAGGGATGAGTTTTCATTACTGAAATGGACTCTAGGTAAGCTTTTTACATGGCTTCTGTTCATGAAAACTGAGGGGCAGGGGACAGTAGTGCGTGCAGGTGAGCACGTGCAGCTGGGCAGGACAGCAAGAAGAGACCGTCCACTCTGAGCCTGGGTCGTCCAGTTATATGCAGAGTAGCCTGCTTCTGCCACTGAGTTAGAGTGTTCATAATTACTAATTAGTGCTAATTAGTAATACTGATTACTAATTGGTTAGTGTCAATAATATCAATTACTATTACTGATACTACATAATTACTAGTTAGTAACAACAACACTTATTCAGGACTTACTGTGTGTTAGGCTGTATTCTAAGCATTTTACACGCATTCATTGACACACTCCAGTGAGGCCAAATACCATTTAGCAAAGGAAAGTGAAGCACTAGAAGTTCAGTCACTTGCCCAGACTTACCCAGGGAGCAAAGGATGGAGCCAGGATTGTGCACTCAGGCAGCTGGGCATAAAGACTAACCAAGGAGCCCAGTTGAGGAGCCAGGGATGCTACTCTTTCTGTGCCGAGGGTACATATGGATAAATGACATCACCTCGGTTAACTCTGGACCCTCAAGTCCAGGGTCAAATTGTAACTCAACTAAAAATGACTTTTTTGGTGTTATATTTAATATAACAAAAATATACTGTCTGACATGTTTGACCAGATCTACTTCTTAAACAAAGTAACCCTTGATCCTAGAGAATCTGTGATTCATTAAACAAGAATGAGATTTCAGTTTCTTTGAGATTCATTGAGAGTAGAAGGTTAATTTTTGAGAAACTCCATTAGAAAACAAGTTGGTATTGTTTAACTGGCTAATGTTTTAAGGCCCATTTTATTTTTTAATAAAAAATAGAGATAGAATGATTTACATTTAATATTGTACCAAGACTTTTCTTCAGCATACTACATATACCATGTGTATGTACTTTTTCTATATAATCATTTTTCCATGTCATTGCATACTTGGTTAATGTCATATTATAATTCAAAGAGTTGAGGAAGGTGTAAGTGAAAAGTAAAGGTCTCTGTCCTCAAAATAAAGTAGGATTAGCAAAGCCCTGTTTCTCTTACCAGAACATTGCAGTGTTTATTGCTAGTGTGTATGTAGGTATATTTATGCATGTCTTTTAAACAGCATTTTAATGACCTTAAAATATCCTACTTTATAAAAGGACCCTTCATACTGAATTATCTCCTTTTTGGTGTTTTTTTTTAAAGATTTATTTATTTATACATTCAAGCTGGGGTACAGGCCAGAGGCGTGGGGCAGCAAGAGGGTTCACCAGAGACAGATTGAGGAGCAGCACAGGCAGATCGATGGAAATACACTACTGAGGGGAGCAGCGGGCGAGGCAGGAGAGGTCTGCTGCGCCATGTGGGAATCTCCCCGGCCGGGTGTCGAACTCGGGTCATCACTGCCGACAGCTTGACAGCTTCGCAGGGCAGCGCTTAACCCCTGCACCACCAGGGAGGCCCTCCTTTTTGGTGTTTTGGTTGCTTATAACTTAGTATAAAAACCTGTAGAGAAGAAAATAGAATATTATTTTAAATATGTTCTAAATTTTGCCGTAGTAAACATTCGTAAGTTCCATTCAGTTGAAATTTCTGTTCAGATGTCAGATTATTTTTCATTCTAAATTACCAGAAATAGAGTTGCTGGGTATGTAGCTATGAATGCTTTTAATGCTTTTGTTACATCATTGCCTGGTTGTTTTCCATAAAGTTTGCACCAGTTTGTACTCGCAGATAAGGAAACATTTGAAATAAGCCATCCAAAAATGCTTAGTTTCTAACTCGGAAAGGCCTAGAAACAATCAAGATAGTTCTGGACTTTTTTAACCTTAGCAATGTTGCTTTCTGAGCACATGAGACAGTAGTGTGATTTCATCTAGAAAAATGCTATTTTGACCCATGTGATGCTATTTTCATAAACCAGATTATTTAGAAATCAGATTCCTTAGGCCTTTAAAGTCTTCATTAATTGGTCAAGAAATAGCTTTATGGTAATTTTAATCAATTTAATAGATACTGGAGGCTTTGACTTTCAACTATGAAAGTTAAAAATGGTACCATTTAATGTAGAAGTTGTGTGAATGAGTTTCTTTTAGCCTTATACAGACTGTCTTCACAGTCACCAAAATGCAGATCTCATTGGGTCTTCAAATGAAAGAAATGTGAAGATGGCAGCCAGTCACACATGATTAAAATATTTTCTCTATCATTGTAATGAGAAGAAAAACCCTGTGAATAATTTTAGATGTCCTCAAAAAAAAAAAGAAGAAGAAGAATTTACCACTACTACTTCCTATATCATTAAAGGCAGATCCTTCCCTGATCAAAGTTTGTTTTTGTGGATGAGGCGTCCCCTACAGACAACAGCTAAGGCTTAATAGCCTGGACACCATGATTGTTCAGCAC
Organism: Scalopus aquaticus; assembly: GCA_004024925.1. NCBI lineage: Eukaryota > Metazoa > Chordata > Mammalia > Eulipotyphla > Talpidae > Scalopus > Scalopus aquaticus. The sequence continues at coordinate 230,523 of PVIJ01000049.1, forward strand.
ACAGGAATTTGATTCTCTTCTTTACTCATAGAAGTTGATTGGGGATAGGCGGGAGGATGAACTGCTTAAGTCACCTGCAGTACAAAGACTGGATTCCAGTAAGAACAGAATCTCAATCATTGGTAGATGGTGAGATCAGTATTCCAGATTGTGGTTTGTTAGAGTAAGGTATATAATTCCTCAGTTCATGTTTTTTTACTCTCCTATGCTGAGTTTTCCAGAAAGGGGAAAGCTTGATGTAGGCAAGAGACCTTGATCAATAAAAAAAAAAAAAAAAATTCTAATCCTGTCTTAGTAAGCGATTATTTTCTCCTCTACAGTTTATTCTGACGTGTCAAGGTAGCTTTAGTGGCTTCAGAAAGAAGCACTCTGGACGGAGGACACTGTCCTCATTCTGAGCTAGCCCTGGAGTCACAGGAGAGCCTGGTGCTGGTGAAGGCTCTGACTATAGATGACGGGAAGATGGGGAGGTGGACACCAGTAAGTGTGTGGGAGAAAGGAACGGAGGAGATTAAAGGCAGGGGTCCCAAGAGGCCCAGAGGGAATTTCAGGGATCACAGTACCTGTTTTGGCCCAATTAAGTGTTTGCTGAGGAAACGGGGGTTGCTTTCAACTTCAGCGGTAGAAACTGCTGATGCTTTAGATTAGGTACTTAGATCAGCCAGGCACTGAGTGTCTCTGTTACTCAGCTCTCAAACCAAGCTTGCTGAGAAAGATGACCTAGTTCTTCTCAAAATCTTCTCTTCCTTCTCTTTCTCTTCTGAGCTTGAGGCAAGAAGAATGAGACTGGAAAGAATAACAACACTCCAGAACCTGGCAAAAGGACTGTACTTTGTCCTCCATAAGATCTCGTTCTCTCGCTAGGTCCTGACAGTTCTGTGTTTGTATTCTGACAGTTCTGTGTTTGTATTCTCATTTCCTGGAAAGAACAGTGAGGGTTATTGACTCAAGCTCTTTATCTGAGACCCAACAACTAGTGAGCAGTGGAACCAGGAATGAAACCAAATGTCCTAAGTGTCACCTCCAGGCACCCTGTCTGCAACACTCCCTGCTTCTGCCACCTGCTAGCAAGGCAGGGTCAGCTCCATCATCCTCGAGTTGGGGGCTGTGACCTGTGCTCGCCCCGCCATGCTCCCAGCCCCTCAGCGAGGAGAGGCTCCTGCTCCACCATCATGGTCAGCCGCAACCTCCCATGTACCCGCCCGCTGGTCTGTGCCCCGGCTGGAGGGGCGGCGTCAAGAGCAATAAAACTACCTCCAGCAGGGGCATGTTTGCAACTGGCGCCGCAGCCTCCTGCCAGCCCCCACCCCCCACCAGTAAACTCCCCAAACCTACCCAGCAACCAAAGCCAAGTGCAAAGCTCAGTAAAGCTGACAAGCCCCAGGACACTCTGTTGGACACTCTGCCCTGTAACTGTGTGCTGTTTGGTGAAGAAAAGCGTCGGAGGGCTCCAGCTGGAAGTCTGCAGCAGGAAAAAGCGCTTTTTGTTAATTCAAAACAGTTTGGAATCCAGTACTGTTCTTCCCAAACTTCCAAGATAGGAGGGAGGAAATTCGCAGGATTTTACAACCCGTTTCTCGAGGCAGATTGCCATCACCGTCCTAGTGACAGAGAAGCTACAAACATTGGTCCAAGGCACTGAAGTCATTCTGCCTCCTTGTTTCCCCTTTGCGTCTGGCTAGGTTATGCCAGCCGGCTCCCCAGAAAGTCCTTTGCCAGCTCCAGCCGGCTTCTTTCTCTGGGAAGCAGTTTGTTTGCAGTTCTGGCATTAGGCAGACAGGGAGGGCAGGGCACAAGAAGGGGAGCTGTTCCCAGCTCTGCACTGGCAGATCAAGCAAGAGGAGCAATTCCAGGACAATTGGGTAGCTCCCCCCCGTCCGGGCTTCCCCTGGACCTGTTTCTCCCCTTTATCTTGACTAGATACAGGCATCTTAATGTATTGGAATTAGAGCAGAGACAAAGCACAGTGCCTCGCCCAGAGCAAACATTTAATAAGTGAAAAAATAATCTGAATTACTAATAATAGCCCCCTTTAACGAATACTTGCCCATGTGCCATGAGTATGTGCTAAGCCCATTAGCTATGTTCATAATGTTTGTTGGATCTTCCCAGCATCTCTGCGAAGTCTGCTATTGCTCCCATTTTGCAGATGGATAATTGTTTAGGGAAACAAAGCGACTTGCTCCAGGTCTCAGAGCTGGTAACAGTGAGACCCAGTCTGAGAGCTGGGTCCCTCTGACCTTGCAACTGATGCCCATAGCCATTTCTGTCCTTCTGTGTTGAGGCGTGGACGCTTTCTAACTAATTGCTTTGGTCTTGGAGTTCCTTGGCAGTTATCCAAAATGACCTATTTTCATATTGCCTCCAAGAATTCCAGGCTATTGTCAAGATGTTACTAATAGCCAAAGGCCTTCTCGTGAGAGACCCCTGATTGTCTCACACTGTCGCATCCTGAGTTTCAAAATGGTCCTGGGGAGGACAGGCGCCCCTTGCTGACCCCAAAGATGGGTGCTGTATCCTCAGATGTGTTCAGGTAGCGTGGCCTCTTGCTGTGTGTGGAGCACCCCACAAAAACTGGTGATAAGCTCTAAAGGACCACGTAGAAACATTCTAGCGGAGATAACTGCTGGCAGAAAAATGTGTGAGAAAAAGTTAAAGTTGTTCAAATGCCACCCCGTCAGTCAGTTTCTTCCTGACCCTTCAGAAGCAACGATCAAAACAACACACTTGCTGTGGGTGCAGGTCCCCTCTACCCTGCCCACAGGACGCTGGAGGGTGAGTCTGGGCTGTGTGTCCCTTCTGCACCCCCTGGCCCCAGTGCCCTTCGCCGTCTTAAGGGCACCCCAGCTTGTGGGCGGTCTTTCCACATCACCTCAGTTTCTACCACTCGGAGGACAGTTCTGCAGCCTCTGGAACAAAATCTGGGATGCAGGCTGGTGCCCCAGAGGGCTGGGGCTCTTCTTGAGGGAGACCCTACCCCCCACCAGCCTCCACCACCCTCCCCTTCTCCGGCTTCTTCTTCTGGCCTCTGCTTCCAGAGATCCCCACATCCTCTTTGTCCGTTAGCATCATCCTTGCAGTCAGCAGGGAGGGGCTGGGAGCACCAGGCGCAGCGGGCCGCCTTCTGCTCTCCTGTGCCTGGGGACGCCCACCCAGCGCACCCCGGAGTCCTTTGGGCAAGACTCAGGCTGGTGCCTCAGAGGTCAAGGCTGTTTCTTCTGATTCTTCCCGTGAGGATGAGGCTGGGCCGGGACATTTGATTCCTCAATGACAAAGCCCCGAGCAGCCCAGAGAGTGTCGTTGCACGCTCGCGTGTCGTTGCACGCTCAAGTCCCCCGCCCAGGCCGCGACTGTGTCAGAGCAGGAGCATTTGTTTATCAGTTGAAGACCCTTCTCTGCCGCCTGTTCTCTGTCTCCGCCCCGTGTGCTGCTCTGCCCCTCTGCAGCCCGCGTGCTGCCCCCGCCGTGTGGCCCTCACCCCGGTGGGGAGGAGGATGGCTTTGAAGAGTGACTCAATTTGCCTTATCTAAAAATGTCCCATTTGTTTGCTCTTTTCATAACCTCTTGGACTTCGTTTAGATAAAGGTGAGGTATATTTATAAGTTCGCAACTGGCGCCCAAATTCTAAAAACCAGACCACAGGGGCTGGGGGTGGAGAGGGGTAGGGAGAAGGTGGCACCACCAGAATCATCTGGGGATGTTCAAATGCCCATGTAGCCTTTTGCCGTTGGCACAATAGAGAAGCATCTTTATCTGCTGGCTTCAGAAATAAAATCCCCTTCCTTCCCCTCCCGGGCCTGGTGGGCTGGGGTCTGAGTGAGCGAGCGATTGTGTGTGACCCCAGGGACTGACGCGGGGGATGGAAAGCCAAACTGCTGAGTCATTCCTGTCACCACACCAGCCTCTTGGAAGAGAGTCAGTCTGTCAGTGGGCTGCTCTTCGGAGCACTTTATCATTTTGGTTTCTCACAATGTGTGGTTAAACTCTGGGTGACCCCAGGCACCCGTCCAGACTGGCACAATTCACCCAGATCTCAGACAGATCATCAACAGGTGAGGGAGAGTGAGGCCCAGCACCGGCTCCAGTCAGTCCGCAGAGAGACCAGTGCAGGTCACTGAGCCATCGCTGGGGTGAGGGGGCCAACAGAGGCAGGTTGGGGCGGTGGAGAGCTGCAGAGCCCCCAAGAGCCCCAGCTTCCAGACCCCCACTCCACACGGACTAGATGTGTGATCTCAGGCCATTATCCACCGCCCTGAGCCGTGTTTCCTTATCAGTGCCCCAGTAAGTGAAATAACTCAGTGAAACCGCTGGCCCAGCGCCCAGGACGTGCTCCCCACACAATCAGCGCCGGTCCTCCCTTTCCCCTCTAGGATACTATTTGACGTTGCTCCACACAGTCCTGCCAGTCACATCGCTGGAAATCCCACCAATAGTCATTCTTCAAGTGCCTTATTACAGTGTAAATACCCCAAAGGGGGGAGCAGCTAATCTCTTTATCAGCTATCACTGTACGGGGATTAGTTGTGGATGGAGAGCAAAACCCCAAGGGGAAGAGATACTGGAGGAAGGGGGTGGAGCCTGAAAAGTCGAGGGAAGAACTTTCAGCCCCGCTGCCCCTGAGGAGATATGGGACAGATAGTGGGGGCATGGCGCTTCCCTGCTCCCGGCATTCTGACCAAGTTCAGGGCACACAATGTGTTGAAAGGGCACGTGCAGACTGAGTGCACCTCCGTGTCGAGAGAGCCAGTTGTTCTCTGAACTTCTTCAAGACATTGCACAAAGACAAGGGAAGACAATGGGGGGGAGGGAAGGAGCTGCAGAGAATGGACCCTGGGCCGCTCTCTGCTGTTGGCTTTGGTTCGCTGTGGGCGTTTCTAGAGGTTGGGGAAGCAAAGCCCTAGGTAGGTAGCGACAGATGCATAGGCGCTTGAGTATTGGATCGGTGTCTCCTTCCCCTGTCCATCTTTCCTCCATCTTCACTTCTCACTTGGCACAGGAAGCTGTTGGGATGTTAGCCCATTTCAGAGCAATCGACTCCACCAGCAGCACACAAGCCAGGGCCGCGTGCGCCGCCGACAGATGACCTTTACCTGTTTGCTGAATGTAGAGGCCCCTGGCACGGTGTCCCCTTCCCTGACTGCGGCCTTCAGCAGCTGTCCATCGCTCAGGCCTCTGATGAGTATTGGCTGGTCCTGTCCACCAGCAAGCACGGTCCTAGCAGTGACAGGGAAAAACATAGGGGTGGCAGGGGGTAGCATAGAAGACTGAAGAGAAGGGTGCCCTTAGGGAGAAGTAATAGGAAAGCTAGAGAAAGGGCCCAGGGAGGGCAGAGAGCTAAGAGGGGCAGAGGGTAAGGGGGAGAAGGGCAAGTGGAAAGAACGCTGACATGAAGGTAACAGCTCACTTGCATCGCACTGTGCACTGGATTACTGTTCCGTCTCCATTTTTCTCATGAAGGAAACTGAGGCTCAGAGAGGTTAAGAAAGTTGCTCAATGTTACCCAGCCAGTAAGTTTTAAGGTTGGAGTTCCAGTTGCTTCTCACTAAATCAGCCGTGCTTGTTGTTATTTTTTTCTTGAAGATTTATTTATGCATACAAGAACTGGGGTGAAGGCCAGAGATGTGGGTGTGTGTGTGAGAGGATTCACCAGAGACAGAGTGGGAAGACGAACAGGCGGATTGACTGAAATACACTCTTGAGGGCAACAGCGGGGAGACAGGAGAGGTCTGCTGCACCATGTGGGTCAGCTCCCTGCCAGGCTGGTGATAGCTTCATAGTGCTGAGACGTAACCCTGTGCCACCAGGGAGGCCCCATGCCTGCTCTTGACTGCATATTAGAATCACCTGGGAGCTCTGAGAAGTCTTGAAAGACTCCCCCTCTTCCACCCCACCTCCCAGTCTAGTACCTCAGATTCTCTAGAACTGGGCCCCAGGCGTCAACTTGCCTCTGTTTCGTCTCCACCTGCCTTGGCTGCGTAGCCTGAGTAGAGACTCATTGCAGAGATGGGCTCCACTTAAATTTAAATATGAAAAGAACATGTGCAAAGCTTTCTTCTACTACTTTTCCTAAGCGCAGGCTCAATCCCCAGTTCTGCCCAATGTGCACCAAGATGCTTACATCAGAAAAGCAACACAGATCCCTCATGCCACCTCTTCAAAGAATGACTTTGGGCACCATGGCCGTTTTGTTTGATTATTGTTCTTAAACTCACTGGCTTACATGCAGTCAGTTCCCAGAAAGAATGTGTCGAGATCCCATGCCCCTGTGCGCGGATGTATGTTCTTACCAAGAACAGCACCTCCCACCTCCCAACCCTGCTTATGCTCGTGACCCATCCCTGTGGGAGTGGCCTTTATTTGAGCCAACAGAGAATAGATACATCTCATGAAACTCCTTCACCCAGCTCAGTCTCCCTGTGACCTTAGAAGAGAAATGAAGCCAAAGCCCAGAAAGATGACACGACTTGTCCAAAGTTACGTGGAAACTGAGGACCCAGATCAAGTCTGCAGGTTCTTAATTCGTTGCTCCAAGTCCGTTTTGCTACCTATGGGAAGGTGGGATGCAATGGAATAAAAGAAACGAGAACGGCAATGTGAAAAGAAGGAAGGCTGCCCAGTGTGGGTTCTCTAAGGAACCCCCCTCTGTTCCACCAAACCTGAGAAGGTCTGTCACTTTAGCCTCCCGGCCTTCCCCCAGATGCCCTGGGCACCACCCATTTCAGCTTAGTCTCCCTCAAAAAGCCAAGAGGGAAAGATTGAAAAAGCCAGTCCTAGGACAGACAGCAGCTCCAAGAATAGAGGCCAGACCAACCTCCTTTGGTTTTTCTGCCTCTCCTTCGGGACCCCCCACTTTGATCATATGGCTCCCTAACCTGACTACTCTTGAGAAACTAGGGGGGAGGTGAGTGGATTATAGAAGATGCCCATGTGGGCAGATTCCTAGAGAATCCACAGAACTTGAATCTGCTTCAGATCAGCCCTCCACCCAGTAGAACCAGATCTGGGTCTCAGGGAGGCTTTGTGGACCTGCCCATCACCAGCGGTGCTCTCTAATCACTTCCAGCGCTGTGTGGATGGAGACGGGAAGAACTCTTTCCCAATTCTCTGCAGCCTGGGGAGTAAGGAACCAGTAATTAACTCCAGCTTCCTCGAGAGCTGTGTCCTGGTGTATGTGAGTCAACACACACTTTCCCAAAAGGACCTTCCTGCGTGTGTGGGAGGGTCCCGACCCTGATCCCATTCCTCAGCTCTAACCTTCAGCAAAGTGCAGGGAGAGATGCTCAAAAGGACCTCTAGGAACAGTATCGCACAGGAACCACCGTGGTGTTTGGACAGGCTCGGAATTGCTTGGCTGGGAGTGGAGAGGAAAGTGGCAAGAGAAGTATAGGAGAAGAGAGCAGAAAAAGCCTGTAGTTGGGTGGAGGGTAGCAGGTGGGAATCAACCCTGACAAATCTCTTTTGCCCTGGACCTAGGGTTGCTTGAAACCAGAGAAAGTTTTTTATAAGCCAAGTGTCGTAATGTATGAGCCTGTTAGTCTACTTTCTAATTAGATGTTGAGTTTATCCCCACCCCTCCCACCCCGGTTTCATTATGTGAATTATGGAAAGAGAATTATAAATGACGGTAAAGCTCAGAATTTTTGATTAAGGCCTTAGAGATCATCTATCTAATCTCATCCCTTTCACTTGCAGAGGAGAAAATTGAGTCCCCGTGGTGAGGTTACTATAGTTTGCCCAAGGTCACGGTGCTGGTTAGGGACAGAACCGGAAGTAAAATATCCTCTTTTTCCTACTCTGCTTCTTTGACTGAGGCTCTCAGCAAGAGGGGCAGTGGGACAGAACTGTAAATGATCGAACTTGTCACTGGAAAAATTATAAATCAGTGGCCACAAAATGTCAGCCCTTCAGCCAAACTTCATCCATCACATCATAAAAAATAACTTGCCAAAGGGGGGTTTGAAAATCCAAACCAGATCCTTCTCCACTCCTGGAGGGGCCAGTTCCATCATCCTGCACCAAGGCCAAGTCTTCCCAGCCAACTCGAGCAGTCGCACTTTAGGGTTTGGTTGTCTGAACTGTCATGATGAATGGAACCCACTAGAGTAATGGAAAGTCTGCAGAAGTTTTGACCTCACTGATGCTACTCAAGAGGAAGGAGAAAAGGCAGGCTGGAGTGAGCACCCCAGGAGCCCGAGGGTCCTACATGAGGGGGTGTAGTGCTGGCCCAGGGTGGAGCCACACGGACCCCTCTCCTTGACAGAGTGAAGCTGGCAGTCGAGGGGCGCGCTTGGGGGTGCGCCACACGCCTAGACTCTGGGGCATCTGCTAAGGGGGAGGAAAGCCATAGGCACCAGTCCAGAGCCTGGGCTCCCTGAGGTGTCACTGCTGCATAGCAGCTGGGAGAATGGCACCCCTTCTGCAGGAGCATGGTTCTCCAGGCCAGGGCTCAGTCACTTGTTTCATTTCTAGCATCTGAGACTTTTGCTGTTGGCTCTCAAATCAGATAGGAATTTTTTTTAAAAAGGTAGACCTAGTCCAGCCAATGACACATGTTACAGAAGTTACAGGGGAAAAAAGTCAAACCAAAGTTAAGTCTCCTCTCGTAAAAGAATGTTCAGGCCTCTGAGACCCCGCGAGGTGGTGCTGACACTGCTCTCGCCTCCCCCATGGATAAAGGTTACTGGCTTTAGATACAGAAGACACTGTTCATGGCAGACTTCCCTGCCTGTGGGCTTGTTCACCAACCAGGAGAATTGAACTTTTCAATCCCGGATTCGTAGCCGGAACAACCTTCTCGCTCATTAATTCAGCCCATTAGCCCTTCCAGGGTTTGCACTGGAGAGTCACAGATGATCACAACGCAGTCACTGCCTCCAAACAGGAACATCAGTACTTAGAGACCAGGCAGTAGGGTGACACCACGTGTGGAACCCCACAGATGCAGCAGACACATGCACGTTTCCGCCGTACCCTTGACTAGCAAGAGGCACATCTTGTGCAAGCATTAATGCCTTTTTCTTTCTTTTTTGAAAAATTTTAAATATAATTTTTAATATTATTTATGTCTTTTACATTATTGTGTATTCCCCATAGGTTTCCCACCACTGACTTACCTGTGAACCGTCACCACAGTCCCTTGTGCTCTTTTCTCCCCTGTTTTGAACCCTTATCCTCCCCCTCCCTCGCTGAATGTCTCTCTTACTTGGTTCGCCTATATTCCTGTTATAAGTGAAACCATTCTATATTTTTCTCTCTTTCTGGCTTATTTCGTTGAGCATGATCCCTTCTAGCTCCATCCATGTTGCTGCGAATTGCATGTGTTTATCTTCTTTGAATGCTGAATAGTATTCCATTGTGTATATGTACCACATCTTCTTGATCCAATCATCTATTTTGGGGCATTGATGCTTTTTCTAAGCTTTCATTTTTTTCTCTGTAAAGCACTGGCCCCATGGAATTACTGTGAAGACTAAGTGTAGCTATGTGGTGAGCTCTATCTGTGGAGAGCAGTCACCACTCAGCAAATGCAGTCTCCTAGTACCGTAGTGATTGAGGTGTTTTCAAGGTGTCATGGTGCCCGGAGAAAGGGGATGGGAAGAACACGGGAGAGGAGAGGAAGGGGCAATGTCAGGAAAGGCTCCGTGGACATTTGACGCAGACTTTATTTTGAAGGACAGGTTAAAGTCATAGATGGGGAAGGGGAGGTCAGAATGTTTCAGGAAGAGGCACGGGGTCTGCCTACCCCCGCCCCACACACACACATACACCACATGGGATCATAATGGGACGTAGGAGGTTTGGGGGACTTAGGATGGAAACAGCTTAATGTGACTGGAGCTAAGGGATTATTACAGAAACTGAGGTGAAAGGATGAAGTGAAAGCTTTTGCAGTATTTAGTTTACAGGGAAAGAGCAGAGCTAAAACTAGGAAGAAGGTGAATAGTCTTCAAGAGCTAAAATTTGGAATACAAGATATCTCATGAGTGTCCTGATTGTCATATGGAAACCCTGCACCTCTCTCGTGAGTCTTAGTGAGAAAACTGTATATTCTAACCACATTGCTACATGCTTAGAAATTACAAAATAAAACTTAGAAGTTAGAAAACAAAAGCTAACACCCAATCTTTTCACTTGCATATCTGAAAACCTGCTTCTGTGTAACTCTTAGATTAAAAATGAAATCAAAATAATAAAATGGACTTTTAGGAAAGAATCATGAGAGGACTATTTCCCAAGCCTCATGGGGTGAGGCCAAATGACTCAGAGGAAACGTTAGAGTTTTACATGCATCAATTAGAAAACAAGAAGCTCTAAATAAAACTTCTTGGATTATGCATTTAACCCGGGGAAGGAAAAAACCTAAACAAAGTTAAAAGAATTAATTACTTGAAAACAAAACACAATGTAAAGTTATGTTTTTGTAATGGAGAAAAAATAGATAAGCCTTTGACAAGTCAGACTTTTAAATGAGAGAATACACAAATAAAACGCATTCAGTTAAGAGGGTATAAATCATAAGACACTTCAGATTCTAGGGGAGTATTATGTACAACTTTATTCCCATTTAAATTACTATAATTTTTTGGATATGTAGTAGGAAGCCTGAATAGCTTAAAAGCTATAAAAGAAAAGTTAGTGATATCCAAAAACTCATCACCAGGCTCATGTGGTTCTTTCCCATGAATCACAAGAAATCATCAAGGACAGATCTTTACTCCACAGAAATAGAAGGAAAACTTCTCAACTCTGTCCGTAAGGCCACTTAACATTTGTCACCCAGACAGGCAAAGGATGGTACAAAAATCAAGAACTCTGGACCAAGTTCACATATTTAAAAACCCTAAATAAAATGTTAGCAAATGAGCCATAAGGATAGAAGGAACTCTATTTCTCTAGATGAGTTTAAAATAAAGTTATCTCTTTACATTAAAAAGTTAAAGTATTTGATGAAATGCAGCAACATCCCTGACTAAAATTAAAAATTTTTAAACTTGGAAAATCATGAGCAAAAACATATCTACCATAATTTACAGTAACATTATACTTGGCATAAACCATTAGAAGAATTTAATCTTTCAAGGTTATGAATAAAATGAGAATGCCTCCTACCACTACTATTGTTTTATACCATAGTGGCAGCATTAGCCTTTGCACTATGGCAAGAAAAAAAAATGAGAAGTATAAACTGGAAAAGAGAATATAAACTACATTATTTGCAGAAAGAATTTTCTATCCAAAAAATAAATTTAAGTCCATGCTAAAAACTACTTGAATTTATAAGCTTTCAGGAAATTGGAATCAATTCACTATATTAAAGTCAATCATTTTTTCCTAGACATCAGAGCTACCTATCAGAAAATGTAATAAGAAATACGGAATGCTACAGAGAATTAAAAGCAAAGAAGTAAAACACACTATAAAGTAATTAAGGATAAATCTAGTAAAATGTCCATCAAGAGAGACCTACACTAAAAAGTTTAAAAGTAATTTAAGCTCACCATTTAAAAAGTTGAGCAAGTATAAAGAAGAAAGTGAAAATTACCTGCAACCTCACTGCTGGAAAGAAACTGCTGTTAAAATCTAGCCTTCCAAACAGTAACAGCATTTAAAAACTATGTCTTGTCTCTTTGAAGATGTATATGATATAGTAAGACAAAAAAAGAAGAAGAAGACGAACTTGTTTTAAAAGCTTATTTAAAGCTGGAGTAGGAAAGTGACTTGAGGTTATAGATAAAGACAACAGGAAGGAGAAGCCGAAAATGAGATTTCTGAGTGAGGGGAAGAATATTCAGTTTGGGGAGAGGCTTGCCTTGCTACCATGTTCTGTCCACTAACCACACAGATTTAGTGCTGGCCAGGGAAGCACCCCTGGGAAGAGCATTGGTTCCCACTTCAGCATCCTGTTGGCAGTGCTGGCTCCATCTCCCCTTCCCCTCTCTTAGAACCAAAGCAAAACCACAAAAAGACAGTGAGGAATTTGGCTGAGTATGCCCCAGAGGTGGGGCCAGAGAATTTTGTAACTGAACCTCCTGTTCTGTTTTCCATTTCTGCTCCCCCAGACCGCCCAGGCTTGCTGAATGTGAAGCCCATTGAGGACATACAAGACAACTTGCTGCAAGCGCTGGAGCTCCAGCTCAAGCTGAACCACCCCGAATCCTCCCAGCTATTTGCCAAGCTGCTCCAGAAAATGACAGACCTCAGACAGATCGTTACAGAACACGTGCAGCTATTGCAGGTCATAAAGAAAACAGAGACAGACATGAGTCTGCACCCCCTCCTACAGGAAATCTACAAGGACTTATATTAGCAGAGAAGTCCCGATTCACTGACCACGTTTGCCTTCTTCCGATTGCACTATCATGTTGCGGGAAAATCTGACACCAAAAAAAAAAAAAAATTACTGTGAAAAATGCATTTTAAAAAGAAAAGGTTTTAGAATAATAGATCTATTTTATGCATATTGTTTATAAAGATACATTTACAATTTACTTTTAATATTAAAAATTATCACATTATGAAATCGCTGGTTCTACATGAAGACCGAGTTTGATGTGGCCCCACGTTCCCGCTTCCCCCTTCTCGTCTTTCCTTCCTCCCTTTTGATTTCCTTTACTTTCTTTTTTCTTTTTTACACATTTTAAAAATGTGAATGGAACTGTTGATTAATTTTCACTCTCAGTAAATTAATTTTGTACTCTGTTTACGATCTTCCTGAGCCCTCCGTCTGCTTTAGTGAGCTCACCTAAGAAGGGAGGGGGAACCACAGGATCAAAACGGCTCAGAGCCTGTGTGTCTCAACCCGGATTCAACCTTCCTCCCTAATCCCCAGCAGGATATTCACTCCCCACAGCTGCCTGTTGGGGGGGCCCAGCGTGCTGGAGGCAGGTGTTCTGCTGGAGGCCTGCGTCACACAGAAGTGTCCTTAAGATTCTGCATCTGCCAAGAAGAACTTGCCACTGAATTAAGGAGAAAAGATTAATTTTCTTAAGACACAGGATAATCTTGTACCAAAGGAATGGTTCAGGTGCTGAGTTCTGTGGGGGTGCAGAGGAGGCAAAGACGAATAGAGATTGGGAACAGTCAAGAGTGTCTCTCAAGCCATTCAAGGTGGGCTCAATGGATGTGCTGCCTTTGGGATAGGAGACATTGTAGGAAATCAAAATAGCAGCAGCAATAGCAAAAGGAGGGAAAGCAAAACAAAGCAGAAAGGAGAAGAGGTGCTTTCTGTTCTCACTCATGGAGCAGTTCTGCCTTGAGGCCGATCGTCTCCTGGGGCCTCCTTGCCCAGAGCTCTCTTACTTTTCTGCTCTCAAAGGCTAAGATCATGTATGGTTCAGGGAATGCATGCCTCCCCAGCAAGGGGGGAGTACAGTCCCCAAAGGCAGGAACCTTCTCGGCACAGTTAATAGATTAGCTGATTGAAGTCACCAAATTCACGACTGTAGCTGGCCCACGAGGTCCTCACACTGTGACTCTGAGGATGCCTTTGAGCACACTGGCCTGCAGGCTGTCTCCGGGGTGGTCATTTTCACTGACCTGACTTCTGTCCCCACCACTCTCTTTGCACAGCTTTCCTTATGGTGTTGACTTAAGAGCACCTGACTTTATATCAGAGGCTTTCAAGCCAACATATCAGGAGAGACCTCTTCCTCCTTTACCCCAAAATAAACATCTCCGAAGAGTCAGATTATGGAAGCGTGTGCTGACCACAACCCTAAAAATGTGGGGTCCCCGGCCCTTTAGGAAAGACACCTTCTGAACTCGAACCTTCAGAAACTCCGACCCAACATGCCCTTTGGGCTGGAAACTAAACCTGCCATCTAAGTGACATCAGAATATCAGGAAGGCAAGTGCAGCTGAGCCCTCCCTGTGGCCACCTCTCCCTCCCTTGATGCCAAACATCAGGAGACTCTGACCCACACCCATGACTCACAGGAGTCTTTGTGGGGAGTTTATCACCTGAGAGCTTGAGAAAGAAAACACGAGCTGTAGACAAGGTGAGGCGGATTCCGCCTCCAGGAGAACCCTTGTTTACCAGACGTCCCAAATAAAAAGTCTTCCAGCGCTGCCTGCTCTCATTTCCACCAGCGCCCACCCACACCCCGTCCACATGCTCGGGAAATCGGCAGGGAGCCCCGCTCGCAACTTGGCTCTGATGCTCAGTATTAAATAGCTTTTAAATCCTGGCAACTTTCAAATTCCCATTTCACTGACTTTATCCCTGTGGCTTGGACGACCATTTGCGAAATATTTTACAACACATCGTATACAGCCTCCTGAGCTCCCGCTCCTTCTCCCAGCTCCCTTTCCCCCAGCATGATTCACAAGTTAATCAACAAATGGGTCATCAGTTATTCATAGCACTTTCTCTGGACACATACACTTAGGGACTTGTGTTCATAAAAATAGGAAGAAAAGTAACTTTGGTCAAGAGTCAAAAGCAAAGAAAGGCTTCTCAGGCCCCCACGGGGCGCCCCCAGTGCCTTCCTCGCCTGGGCTGGCGCTGCCCACCTCGCTGCTGTCCGTGTGGCTCGGGGCAGTAGGGCCTGCCTGGAGGAGCCACATCTGCACACTTTTGTCTCTCCAGCCACAGGCAAAATGAACCGAAGGCCTCGTTCCTTTTTTAACTTAGATGAGAAGTTAGGGGGCCAGGACTCTGCAGCAGAACTCGAGAGAGATGGCAGCATTAGCTGGTGTCGCTACAGTCGCCGAAGCTCAGGGAGAAAGGGGGGCACTGAGGCTTCTGGGGTGGGTTTACTTAGTAACTGCTGGATTCGGTGGCCGCATAAGCCTTGTTGTGAGCAGGCCCTGGCTCGCTGGGTATCTTTGCTAGCCCAGCCGTGCTGATGAAGCAGGCCAGGGTGACAGGGGCTGAGAATTGGCCCCAGGATATTCCCTTGGAAATACCTCTGGGGGGCCTCAGTGGGGGTCCTAAAGAAAGACAATTTCAGTTCTAAATCCCCAGAGGAACAACCAAAATTCTTCTCTCCAGCAGGCTCTCCCCATTGCATCTCTTTCATCCCCTTTGCCCACACTCGAGGGGACAGTTCGAGGTGATGAGAACAAGGGCCCGAGACTCCTGTTGTTCACTAGATAAGCACCTCTTTTTTCTTCCTTCCTCACCCCATCTTGGTGCGTGGCCCTGGCTCCTGGTCGTCTCTGTTTATTTTTTTTATTGTTACTTATTTTTTTACATTATGTATTCCCCTTGGGCAACCCCCCACCAGTTCACCCATGGCCCATCACCATCGTCCCTTGTGCCCCTTTCTTCCCCCTTTTGAGCCCTTATCCTCTGTTTACATTGCTATCACTGTTATGGTCAGCATCTCCCCACCCCTCGCTGTGTTCACGTTCACCGCAGGGCACAAAGTGTTCAAAAGCCCCCCAGCTCTCCGCACATCCCACCTGTGAAATATGTGCTCCACCCCGGGTGAGCCCTATGGAGGGTGTGACTAGGGCCAGCCTTAGGGGTCCCGGGCTGCTGATGAAGTCAGGCCGGTGAAGACCACCCAGCAGAAATGGTTTCATCCTAGAGCCGTGAAAGGGCGGAGTCGTGGGGAGGTACAGGGGTGCGCTCGGGAGGCGGCGCGACGCCAGGCCCAGCTGTGACAGCTGGGGTCTCAGCAGAGGCAGCCACGCACTGCAAGACCAGGGGTTGCCCAGGCCCAGGGTCCAGCGGGTGTGGCCAGGCAGGAGAGGGACGTGCTTTCTGTAAAGTCAGCTTTCTGTAAACTCAGAACCTCCCTGTGCTGCTTCCCTGAACCTGAAGGAGACAGGAAGCCCCCTCCCTTCTAAGCCTCTGGCGACGTCCATGTGCTAAGCCTCCCTCTGCCCTGGGGTCACGCACGCACATGTGTGGCCCTCGCCCTAGCGGTTCTGGCTCACCTCATTCCTCTCCGTCGGCTGCCATCTTTTGGCCCAGGGGCTTCACGAAGGATCCCTCCCCCCCTCCCCCCACCTGTCATCCCTGCTGTCCTAGGAGCTAGCCTCATGCCCCCCAACCCAAGGCCCCCTACCTTGATGGCAGGGTCATTCCTACCCCCTGTTAGGCTGGCATAGCCCGGTATCCAGAGTCCAGGCAGGCCCTGCGTTTGTCTTAGGATTCTGGCAAATCGCAGCTCAGAGCAGCCACCAGCTCAGATGAGGCTCAAAGACGTTAAGTGACTTGCCCAAGATTTCGATCTTCCGGAATTCATTTAAGCAAAGGTGCTATATTAATTCCATGTGAGCTCCTATAACACTGACACCACCCCCTGGGGCGGGGGAGACTGGAAGCAAAGAACCTCAAAATACCTTAGAAACTTGAAGTGAGTGTGAGTGTCTGCGCTGGGTGTGAACAGAGAGAATGGAACAGGTTCTGAGAGGCGTTCTGGTGTCACTCATGAGGTTGTTGTGCAGGACACTTAGGACCAAGTTTGGCACAGAGAATGCGCAGCTGGGATCGGGGGCCACTTCCTAGTGTAGACTTATTCTAACTTCACCATGTGGCTCTTGGCTAATCTCTCGACCTCTCTAGGTCTTCATTACTCTCTTATGTAAAACGGGACCGTATACCCGCCCCCCCAGCCCCGGTAGGGTGATCACGAGGATTAAGTGTAAGACGGTTACAAAGCGCTTCGCTGGCGTCTTGGCTCATCCTGACCCGTCAGTGTGTGTTGGTGGCAGTGACATTATGGCTACTGTGATTATGTAAGGACCCTTCAGTGCAGAAGATGGCCCGAGCCCATGGAACAGGCTGTCCCTGCCCAGCCTTCTGGGCAGTACCTGGATACCCTGTGGATTCAAAATCAGCTTAAGGGATTGGGCCTCAGCATTTGGCAATGAAGCAAAAAAAAAAAAAAAAACACACATCCTCCCGCAAAGTATTTTGCCCCCGATCCATATGCCTTAGGAGAAAATAATTATTTGAGGGACAGCGGTTGTGTTCTGATTTAGAGCAAATGTCAGAATGAAGCTAAGAAAACATTTTCTCTAAAAGTTGTAGGAGTTTTCTCTTGTGACGATGCTGCTAATTTTAGACCAATATTACATAGCTTGCATTTCCAGAGGGGCTAGAAAGAATAAGAAGATTGCTAATTTGGGTCTGTAGGGAGTGGGTTGGGATATTTCCATCCCCTCTGGGGTTTTGTAAATATGTTCCAGGCCAAAAGTTCCCAGGAGCGTGTTTTCCTGGGATCTACTAAGTGCCACGGCAAGGCCAGAGGAAGGTCCAGGGGCCTTTCTGCAGGAGCTGAACACCATGACCCTCCAGCCATGACTCCGCACAGAGACCCGGAGTGTCGGCACATCCTCCGTCAGTGGCTTAGCTCCGCCACTTTCTCAGTGTGTCGCTTTCCTCTCTGGGGACATACTACCTGGCCTAGTAGCAGGCCCTCAGCAAGTTACAGCTAACCCATTCATGAATAAAGAAATGGGTCTTGGCTTCCCTGCCTGTAAAATGGGACAGTGTCTTCCAGAACATTGCATGAAGGAAGCAGAGCAGGCCTTTTCACCATCTGCACAGACAAGGCAGTCAGGACTGAGGCGGTGAGGGAGCTAGCCCACGACCACACTAAGAAGGCAGCAGCAGAGCTGAGGCTTTGTGGGGTCTGGCCAGTTCTGGCTGCCACCTTCTGCTGACTGTGGAAGAACCAATGACAACTAGCTCATTAGCAGAGGGCAAGCTTGGGGCATCAGAAGCTTCAGTGGGAATATTGGTTCTGCCAGGAGTCAGCTGTGCAACCTCAGGCAGATTGCTTCTAGTCTCTGGGCCTCACCTTCTTCATCTAGTGAAGATCCCAATTCCTACTTGGAGGGTTATTGTGAAGACTCAAGTCACATGTAGGAGGCATTCTGAGAGCCCTTAAACAGAGTCTTCTGGAGACAGGTACCGCCAACCTCACACAGTTTGCAGACTGTGGTTCCAACTGGGGACAGTGGTAGACAGTGTCCTCAGCCAGAGAAGAAATTCTGAGAGTCCAGCCCGCGAGAAACGGTCTGCTGTTGGCCTGGGTTCTGACTGTGCTTTGCCGTGAATCTTGGGCACTCCTCTAAGACTCAATTTCCCCATCTGCACAGTTAGAGGACTGTTCTGCCCTTCTAGCTAGGACACCCAGGATCTTGGTAGCCTCTCGGGGGCTGGGAGGGAGACAGAGTTCCCAGGATGGCCGTCAGAGGCCTATGTTCCCCTTGTCCCAGCTCAGCCGGCCGCCCAGCGCCCTGGGCCTGGAGGGATCTGAGCCAGCACTCAGGCGAGGCCTGGGGCTGCTCCAGCCCGAGGGGGCGCGAGGCTGGCGGGCGGGTGCGGGTTCCCACCCCAAGCTGAGCTGCTGAGAGTGGGGCGTCACGCTGAGTCAGGAGCTGGCAGCTCTGTGCTGGGGCTCCCTGGCCGCAGAGCCTGCCAGCAGGGAAGGAGCCAGGAGGCCTCGGAGGAGCCGGCCTGTTATCGATGATGCCGCCGCCGCCACAGAGGCGGGAACAGAGCCCCAAGAAGCTTCGCAGTGGCCAGGCCTCCCAGGGCTCCGGGTGGGGACCGGCTGTTGGGAGGGGAGGACATTTTTAGGAGCTGCTCCCTGGCAAGATGCCAGCAGGGCTGCCTCGGCCTCCCAGCCTCACCCTGGTCCCCTGCTTGTCGGTCTGATTCCTCCTCAGGTCCAAGTACCAGCTTTGCTTATAAAGGGCCTGGTGACCTTTGATCCTCCCCCAAGCCCAGTGAGGTGGGCAGTGAGTGGGCCAGAGGCCCACAGGAGACAAATGGCTTGCTCTGAAGGGCCCACTGGGGAGAGACTAGTGCAGGGATGAGTTATTGTGGGAGGTTTGGGGTACCCAGCAACAGCTGCTGAGATACCCTAAGGCCAAGGCCCACCAGGGCAGAAAGCCTTTCTCCCAGCGCTGCCTACCCAGGGGAGGATACTGGGGGGGCTGTAGCCACAGGGAGCACCCTGGAGCTGGGGGCCAGGGACACCCCATCACTGCTATCCTGCAGGAGTCCAGTGCGTGGAGGTGATGAGGGAGGGGAGAATACCCCCTCCTTTCTCTACCTATCCTCCCACCTCAGTCTCACATTGGCCAAATCCTGCCAAAGCCCAGAGCAAAAGGGTCAGTTGAAACCATCCATGGGGTTCCACCTCCTGGGGTCCAGAGCAGGGTGGAGCCAGGCAGGGGGCGAACCCACAGGGGCAGGCTGCATACCCAACAGGGGTGGGCATTTGTTAAACCCAGAATACTAAGCAGCAACAGCCCATTCTGGGATTCAGACTCAGGCCTGGTAGCAGCAAGGCCTGAACTCTCTGCATTGCATTCAACTGGCTATTGGAAGTGAAGACCCAGGGACAGGGCAAGAAGGGGGCAGGCCAGCAGGGCTTGACCCTCCGTCCCCGGCCACAGGGCGCTGGGTGGTTGGGACCCAGACACAGGCATCCTGCACTGTTCCCGCATTTTCTGGAGACCAGGGGTGTGGCCCAGCGCAGCTGGGGCAGGAGGAATCTTGTCGTTTCCTCCCCCAAAAAAGATTTTTTAATTTCTTTTTTTAAGGTTGGTTTATTTATGCATATAAGCACTGGGGTGTAGGCCAGAGGTGTATGGGGATGAGAAGATTCCCCAGAGACAGAGTGGGGAGCGGAATAGGCGGATCTACTGAAATACACTGCTGAGGGGAGCAGCGGGGAGACAGGAGAGGTCTGCTGTGCCCTGTGGGTCAGCTCCCTGGCCAGGGATTAAACTCCTATAGCAGTGGCTGGCGAAAGCTTCATAGTGCTGAGATTTAACCCCTGTGCCACCAGGGAGGCCCAATTTTTTAAATTTAACATGAATGTTTAAAATATCACTTAGAGTTATATTACTTAATTTACTTCTATCTGCCCAACGCCACACAGCTAATCATCAAAGTCCCCGGAACCTGCTCCCTGCCTGGTTGAGATGAAGGAAATCTGGCTCAAACAAGGCCAGGAGAGAGTCTCAAAGGGTCAGCCGTGGTCAGCCCGAGAGGGGAGCCAAGGAGGAGATTTGAGCCTGGTGTTAGGTGTGCAGACATTCTCCATCCTCAGCATGGAGATGCTCGGGCCAGCCTGGTCCTGCCCCAGGCCGTGATGTCCTAGAGGAACAGGCTGTGGGGCCGCCGTGCCAATGTCCCCTGCCAGGCAGGGGCCGTAGCAGGGCCCAGGTGGTGGGCAGGCAGCTTCAAAGCTTCAAAGCTCCAGCGGTCCCATTCCTGGGTGGTACGACCATGGACAAGTCATTTAACCTCTCTAGGTTTCCATTTCCTCTTTTATAATTGGTCAAATTCATACCTAGCTCATACAGTTCTTGTGAAGAGAGGAAGTGTTGAATGCACAGCCCTTTGACCCCACAAGTGTGGGTTCCTTGTCGCTCCTTACTCTAACAAATTCAAGGAAGAGCATATGCCCCCGTGGCTAAACCACCGCCTAGCTCTTTCCACCAAAACCTGCACTTGCCATCAGCGTCGAGTAGGTTATTTTAAATTTCCCAGGGGATCTGAGCGCTAAGGTTTCCATTGCCACGGAAGTGCAGGAGACCTCTAATTCCATCCAGGGAAGCCAACAGGGAAGGCTTCACAGAGGAGGTGACATTTGAGGTGGACTGAAAGGACTTGTAAAGGTTGTCCCGAAAGACAGAGGGTGCGTCGCAAGCACAGAGGCATGTGGCATGCTGGGAAGGGTGTGTATTTTGCTGTGGCTGGAACAGAAGGCTGCTGGGGCAGGAGAAATGGCTGCAGCACAGTGGGGTCCGATGAGGGCAGGGGCCAATTCAGAGGGGCTTGGACTCTTTCCTGGAGGTGGGGGGCGCGGAAAGCCGTGGACAATGTCGACAGGCCACTGGCAGATCAGATGGGCACTTTCTCGAGTCTTGCCCACCAGCGAGGCGCTAGGACTTGATGGGAAGATGGGAAGACAGGACCCGCCGGTGCCCAGTCCTGCCCACGGACGAGGGCGCTGCTGGTAATGGGGGTGGAGGGATGGACGGATTTGGGAAACTCTCCAGGCTCCTCTTAGCTTGAGACCTGGCGAGCGGAGCACTGGAGGGGGACTCTGAGAAGACATGGCAGGACAGGGCCATGCTCTTTATTGAGACAGGGCTTGGGGGAACCACAGCGAGATCTGCTCTAGGAATACTGGGTCCCGGCTGCATATCCGGGGGTGAGGTCAAGGGGTGGTCCAGTTGGCTGTTAGATAAATGGGTGTCTGCAGCCTTGAGGTGCAGGGGAGCTGGAGAAGCCATGAGGGAGCGATGGCAGAGGGTGGGGACGGTCACAGGACAGTGACAGTACAGGAAACGATGACAAAGGTGCCAGCAGTTCATTTCGATGCTTTAGGTGGCATTTTCCCACCGAGGTCAGTAGGAGGTTTGATGTCCTCCGTTTCCGCCATGCTGGGGAGACAGGATTGAATTCAGACCTGTTCTGAGGACTCTCCCGTGGCCAAGGACATAGTCATCTCAGTCCCCCTCCACAAGCCCACTGGAGACGTAGGGTCTTCCATTCCACTGTCACCC
Organism: Scalopus aquaticus; assembly: GCA_004024925.1. Classification (NCBI taxonomy): domain Eukaryota; kingdom Metazoa; phylum Chordata; class Mammalia; order Eulipotyphla; family Talpidae; genus Scalopus; species Scalopus aquaticus. The sequence continues at coordinate 252,012 of PVIJ01000049.1, forward strand.
CAGGAATTGAGGGTCAGAGACCTGCAGAAACGGGCTCCACCATGGGTGTTTCAGTCTACACACGCACGCACACACGCTCGCACGCACACACACGCTCACACACACACACACATGCACCGTCCCAGAGGGCACCTTGCTCAGACTCCTTCGTAAGACTCCTTTCTCCCCTAACACAAAGAAAACACCCGTCTCCTTACAGAGGGAGAGCTGGGTTATGAGGAAGCAGTGGCCAGAGCGATGGTGGCCTCGCCAGAGTCCCTTAGATGCCGCCTCCCCGAGGGCCCCTGCCACACACCCCATGCCCAGCCTGGAGGCGTCTCCTTCACCCGCCCCAGCTCAGGTCCCTGAACCTCAACCAGAGCCAAAATCTCAACTTGCAGTGGTTGAAATTCAAGCCCCGGTGGGATTCCCTGGCTCTTCTGCCGTAACAGCCCCATTGTTTTCAGGCCTGGGCCCTCAGTGTCCTCACAGCGAAGTGGAGATGAGAGCCAGTTCACAGACTGGCAGGGCTGTGTGGAGCCTCAGATGAGGCCAGGGAGGAGAAAGTGCTTTGCAAACACCATAAAGCTGTGCACTGGTCAGCTAGTGGCTCTCCCACCGTCTCCACCGCCTCCCTGAGTCAGGCCCCGGAGCAGGGCCTCCAGACTCAAGCGGCCACTTCAGTCTGAGACTGCTAGATAAGCCCAGGGTGCAACGGTTTCACCCCAGGGGTGAAGTCAGCTTTCTCCCTGCAGTTATTGGAGGCTCCAGCTCTCTGTACCCTGGTTTTATGAGCTCAGCGAGGGTTTACACTATGACTAATATCCCATCCTCTCACTCCCGGGTTGCCACTACCTGCTGGGCAGGAAGTCTGCGGGACTCAGCCCCCTTAATCACCGCCACCTCCCCATGACCCGCCTCAATCACATCTCTTTACAGTCGGGCAGAGCCTGCTGGGCCTCCTCAAACTTCCATATCTGCTCGGGGAGATCACTGATAGGGCTAATGGCGTTTGCTCGCCTCCACACCCTGGGCCCAGCATTCCAGGAGTCACGCAACCAGGGCGGAAATGGACGTCCACAGAAGGCCTAGGCCCGAGCCGCCCTGCCCTGTGAGACGTGAAATGAGCCTTTCTGACTGGCTCCCTGGCCGGTCAGCCCCGAAGCCCCTTCCCAATTCCTGCCACCTCCACCCCTCCTGGCCTGGTCCCCCACCTCCTCTCTCTGCTCCTGGGCATCTCCAGACCCCTAATTTCTGTCAAGGTGAGAGAAAGACGCTGACCTGAGAGCCACCACACTTGCTCGCGCATCCCCCAGTGCTCAGCAAGCCTCTTCCCAGCCACGCTCGGTATCGAAGGCAGGGACACAGGATGAAGGAGACAAGTCATAGTCGGGACCAGAGGGGCGAGTGGGGTTCGGGAGGCCATTTGGGGGGCGTTGCAGGAGGTGAAGGCAGGAGCCCACCGCTGCCCCCGGCCCTAGTCCTGGGCAGTATGGCCTCACTTCCGCTGCCGGCTTCTGCGTTGTTCTGTCTGATTGCTTTGTAGGGGCGTGATGCTCCCAGGAGCAGCCGCAGGTCAGGACTGATGGGGGTCCACTCCCCAGCTTCCTCACTGTCCAGGCGGGATGCCACCTCCACTGACTTCCCAGTGGGGTTATAGCCAGTTGAGAGCACTTCTCTGGACCGAGTCCTCTTCCAGGTCTTGTGCTCGCCCCCCTCCTGGTTTTCTCCTCAGCTCCCCAGTACACTGCTTACCCTCAGGTCCTTGCTAGTGTTCTGTTTGTGGGGGAGCCCAAACTAAGGTGCTGGGGTGGCAGTAACTAGGGCTGAAGTCAGACCCATGCATGTGAGAAAGCCCTGAGCACACAGGTCGGGGACATGGGGACTGTCGTGGCCTTGCCTTCAAGGACCACGCTCTCTAGGGAGGGAGACAGACAAGTAACCGGCAGTGACGGGGAGTGACCTGGGCAGCGATGGAGCATGGCGGGGGCCCTGAACCTCTGCTCTGCAGTGACTGAGCTGAGCCTTGAGAGCTGCTGGGAGTCAGTCGAAGCAGGGAGTGTATAGGGTATGCGGGAGGAGGAAGGCACACAGGAAGCACAGGTATAATCAAGCATGGCTGGGAACACTGAGTAGTCCCCTCGGGGCGGGGCACAGAACTCACAGAAAGAAGGATGGGAGACAAGGCAGAACCCAGATGCTATAATGCCTCTTACTTTCTGACGCTTCGAGTGAGGAAAATGTGTGACCTGTTCCATCCACAGCAGGTGCGGCCCCGTCGGAAGTTGCCTCAGCGTCCCAGGAAGCAGCGGGCACAGCCAGATTAGGTCATGTGGGGCAGTTTGATAAAGGCCTGGCAGAGTGCAGAGGAGCCCCGGGGCTGGTGCAGAGCGCGGGCTAGACCCTGTGACAGAGCGGGCAGCCACCAGGACCGGGAGAGGGGCCGCTGGCGGTGAAGACGGCCTGGCAGGAGTAGGCAGCCAACATATAGGGACCCCGCAAGGGGGAACTGGGAAACAGGCTCCAGAGCCCCCTCTCGCTCCCTTCCCACGTGTGTCTCATTGGCTGAGGCTGACCGGAAACCAGAGCCGGCACGCCTGTCACTGCAGATCACCCAGGTCAGCCTCCCAGGGTGCAAAGCAGCGTGGAGAAAGGCAGGGCGGGCCTGAAGAGGCAGATGGAGGGTGTCCATTGCCGCTGACAGCTCTGCAGCTCTTGGAAGCAGGGTGCGTGGTCCCCACACTGGGGAACTCTAAGCAGCTTCAGCATTCAGGGAGAACCATGCACTTGTGCAAGTTCCTGCAACCTGCTTCACAGCCTCTGGTTGAGCAAGCCTTATCTTGGCTCACCTGTGTCATGGGTGCAGGTGGTGCCGGGGGATGCGAGTGCAAGCAGCAGCCGCGAGTGAGGAGACAGGGAAGAAGGAAGGTCAGGGCAGGTGCGTGCTGCTCTCTCAGGTAGATAAATGCACCCAAGATTATTTGCCAGAAGGAAAGTTTCCTTCCCCCACTGGTTGACACCTCGCCTGGGGTGCCCTGGCTGTGTTTACCTGTGGGCTGATAAGGATCCCGCAGGCTTGGAGAAAGTCCAGGGGCAGAATGTGAAAAGATGTGCACTGCATACCAGCTGTGGGGCTCGGACCGCTCCAGGTGGGTCTGGGCATGCACAGAACCATCCCCTGCCGTGGCTGACGTCAGGAGCGGGCCTGGACGAGGTGGCCGGCAGATGCATGAGTTTCTGCAAAACAGGTCTTGTGTGGAACCCAACCGCCCGCATTGTAGGCAGATGTCCCGGGTGCTCCTGACAGAGATGGTCAGTGGGTCGCAATCAGGGAAAACTTCCAGGTATGAGGAAGGCAACGTTCAGTCAGAATCCCCCAGGAGAGGGGATGAGAAGTTGATTATGTTGATAGGTCATTTTCTACTTTGAGAGCTATCTCCTGCTACACAGCAGAGCACCCCAAAATCTCGGCATTCTAAGACAATGATAACCTGTCAGTCAGAAATTCACAGATTCTGCCTGAGTATCTCGAGAGGTTGCATCACGATGTCGACGAGGGCTGCGCCATCTGGAGGCCTGGCTGGGGCTGGGGGATCTGCTTCCAAGATGGCGCACCACGGGGCTGTTGGCAGGAGGCCTCAGCTCCTTGCCTCTGGACCTCCCTGCCTGAGCGACCTCGCAACATGGCAGCTGGCCTCACCCATAGTGAGTGTTTCGACAGAGCCAGGGGTCCCACTTTGCCTCTCTTGACCCAGCCTGGGAAGTCCCATAGTTTCCACAAGACCCCACAGTCGCAGTGGGGAGCCACACAGAACACGTGTACCCGGAGGCTGGGATCATTGGGGATCATCTGGGGCTGGCACTGAGCCTGGCCGGCCTGGGTTCTCAGAGGGTGTGTGGGGAGCTGTGGGTTGACGGTGCCCTCCCCCTAAGCATGGTCTGGGCCGAGACCCACGGCACTTCCCACAAGAGCTGATGTGATTTGGGGAAACATAGAAGTTGCATGTGGGGAGGCCAGACGAGCTCCTGTTCCGGGCAACCACACTTTGAACAGGCTTCCGTGGCCCAGGAGAGTGCCAGGCTCCTTCCCGGCCCACAGAGCCCCCGAGCACTCCCTGAAGAGGTGACTAGATGGAGGCAGAAGCCCTCGGCCCCCTGGGCGACCTCATTTCCTGCCCAGTTACTGGCACCACCAAGGTTGTTCCAGTTTGGGACAAACCTGGAGATTCCGGACTGGAAAGGCCCCCAGAGGCCGTCAGAGCCCGGCTGTGATGTGAAGAAAGTGAAGTCCATAGGGGAAGGGGTTACCCCCGGTCACCATGCTCAGCCCCCTCGGTGGGCTGATCCACCAAGTCCTGGATCTACCCGCCCATCGTGTGAGCAGCCCCGAACTGTAGGAATGGTTGTCCCCATTGACAGATGAGGAAACTGAGCCAGAAAAGGCCAGCGAGCCACTCATAGTCACGCAAGATGGGGCGCAGCCTAGATCTGAACCCCGATCTCTCCAGCCCTGAAGGCTGTGGCCTTGCAGGGCAGAAGGCGGACAGTGGAAGTGGAGGCAGGCTTGCACCCCCGCCCCTACCCGCGGGGGGCTCTGGGGACTGGGCCGATCTCCAGCCCCCTCCACCCCTGGCATCAGCTCCCTGAGTGGTGCCAGGGGCGCAGGCCCCATTTAGCAATCCCCAGGCAGAGGAACGCTCTGGGACAGGCGTGGGGTGGTGACTCGCGGAGCCCTTGGCTGCCTCGCGCCCTGCTGCCCGGGCAGCTACCATGTGAGATGACTCTTGCCACATGCAGGGAGCTCAGCATCTTGGGCCAGGCGGGGGGCCTCGGGGGACCTGGGCTCTGGTGAAAGGCTCATATGATCAGGAACAGTGTTACGCAAACAGGTCAAGGGTTTGCCCGTCAGAGGCCCCAGTAAACAACGCAGGACTCCCTAGATACAAACACGACCAGACGCCCTTGGGTGTCCACAGAGCAGCCGCCACTGCGGGGGCGCCGGGCCCGTCCCAGCCTCACAGCTTTCCGGGGATGGAGGTGGCATCATTACTCCCTCTTGTAGATGAGGAAGCTGAGGCTCAAGAGGGGCAGGGACACCCCAAGGCACAGTTAGTTGCCCGAATTCAAGCACCCCACCGCCTCCATTCTGAGCTCCTGCTCTGGTTGCTGGGAGGCCACTCCTTCGAGATCCTGCAGCTGAGACCGGCCAGGCCATGGGGGTAGACGGGGGCACTAGGGGCCGGAGGGGCCTGCATGGGTCTTGACCTGCCACACGCCAGTTGTGTGGCTTTGGGCAAGCCCTTCACCCTCTGGTCTGGGGGCTTCTCTGGGTTGCAGCCACTGTGGGAATTCGCTGTGGGAATTCCAAGAGCAGATGCTGCCAGAGAGCCTGATTTTGGAAGCACTTGGAAATATCCACCAAGCCAGTGGGTGTTTTCTAGTCATTTGGGCCGACATCCTGGAAGGTGAAAGGTGGATGAGAAGTCAGGGGCCCTGTAGCTGGGGCTTGGACTTGGAATCCTTTATGGGGACAGTCACCTGCTTATCACCCTTTGCGTCTGCCTGATGAACTCCAGTATGCTCCACACAAATATCACTGCCTCTGAGAAGCCGTCCTGGATTCTACTGGCCTCCATCCCCATGTTCCTGCTTCTGTGTTCCTATTGAGCCCTGCGTGGGCATTATCAGATTGGAGAAGAATATGGTTTTGTGGGCAAGAACCAGACAGAGGTAGAGTCCCAGTGGTCACCGCCACCCTCTGGCTGTGGGGCCTTAAATAAATAGCTGGGCCTTATTGACCCTCAGTATCCTTTTTTGTGAAAGAGGAATGATAGCTCCGTCCTCTCATTGTAAGAATGAAGGGCTACTCCTGCTCCGCGCTGAGGACTGACACAAAATAAGTAGTTAATAAATGGTAGTCGCATCAGCTCTGCTGCGAAGCTGTTCTTTTTCCTCCCTCTCCCCTCTGGCCCTGAGCCGGGCAGTTGCAGGAGACCTGAGAGAGGACAGAGGAACTTGACCTCGGCAGAGCATCTGTTGCTGGCCAGTCCCCATGCTGGGCCTTTGCCTGTGCTCATCCCATTTAACCCCAATGCCAGCCTCCTTCAGAGGAGGTGGCCTCCTGCTCATTCAGCAGAGACATGAACTGAAGCCCAGAGGTTAAGTGATCTGCTGAGACAGCACAGCCACAAAGAGGTGGAACTGGGACTTTAACTCGGATCTTTCTGGAGCAGCTCAGGCTCCGTCCACCCAGCCTATCCCGTCCACCTCAGTGTCCAGAGCCTCCCATCAGGGCCTGGTGAATGAATAATCAGCTTCAAGCCTCATCTTGTGCTCACTGGGGCCTCAGGGCTGAATACTTCTGTAGATAAGGGTGCTTTCTTCAAAGTTCCATGCAAAGGCTAATGAGGGTTTGATGGACAGCCTTTGGGACCTGGTGCTCCGCCCTGCCCAGCCCAGCCTCAGTGCTCGGGAGGCTCCTGTGGGGACTGTCCAGCCTCAGCCAAGCAGGCCTCTGCCCAGCCTACTGCTGCCCTGCCTGAGTCTCCTTCCTCCTTCTGTGGGTTTTGGGGGGAGGGAAGCTGCCAGCAGGAGTGGCTCATGCCTGCTCCTATTGAAAACGCCCTGTTTCTTCTTTTCTATACAGTTCATCTTGTGGTGGAATGTAATTGAGTCAATAGAGGGTAGGATTTTCTATGCATTTGAAATATTCATTTCCAAAAGACCATTTGTGACTGCCGAGAGCCAAGTGCCAAACACCTTTCCCAAGCTTCTGGTCTAAGTGGATACGTCCATATATCTCCTTTTCTTTCTTTCTTTCTTAACCAAATTGGTCCTTTCCGTTATAGAAACAGTATAAACTGCACGACCCAAGACAATGCAAGAAGTTGCCTGTGTGTGGTGTGATTTCCTCTGGTGGCGTTTTCTGTGCCTGTCTAGTGAGGTGTGAATCTGGTCCACAGCCCTTGAGTATGAAAGTAAATACATTTTCTTTCTAGACCAGGTGTGTGTTTCAGCGTGAGAGCAAAGGCGGCTGTCCACCCTCAGTCTCCCATGGCTGCTTCTGCAGCACCCACTGGCCACACAGTGGTCAGCACATGTGGCTACGGCAGAGCCAGTCACCCCACGAACAGCCGCTACCCCTGAACTCCAGGGCCCTGCTTTAGTTTCTTTCTTTGCTGGAAACTGACTCTTCTCCTTAGTGTCGGGTTTCGGCACTGCTCCCAGCTCCCCAACTCTCATCTGCTCTCGAAACTGAGTCCCTTGTAAAGCGCTTCATGTATAATTACGTGTGTGTTTCCTTAGGATGTATACTGCCTTATACACGTATGCGTGCGTGATATGTTTAAATATACACGTATATTATACGACCACGTGAGTGATGGCCTTGCTAGACCATACATGTATTTCGGTCATTTCCTATCAGCGCCCTTGGGGGAGGCCTATAGGAGACCTCCCACTTGCCCTTGCGACTCGGGTAACTGCCCGAAGCTCAGTCGTCCTCCCGGCCCTTGGGGTCAGTTCCTTGCTTGCAGACCTTTCGTGGCTTCCTGTGTCCTACGGGATACAGCTAGAATTCCCCATCATTCAAGACCTCTGAGGTCTGACTCCAGCTGGCCTTTCCAGCCTCAGATACCCCACACCTGGACTTCCGGCTGCGTGAGCCTCAAAGCCTTCTCCAGTGGTCAGTGGCCAGTGGTCAGTGTGTCATCCAGGCAGGCTCCTCTTAAGGTCTCCTGTGGTGTCCTGACTCTAATCAAACTGCAGGATTTTGCCTGCCCAGGGACTTGGTGGGGCTTGGGTGTTGTTTCTTCTATGCGTCAGGATGCCCTGCCCGCAGGAGGAGTTCAGTAACTATGTAGTCCCCAAGCTAGAGTCTGTAATCACCATGGTAGCCTCCATCTGCTGCGTAGGTGAAGTCCTGAGTCGTCTGCTTAGCCTCAGGGGCAGATTCTTTCTGAAGCTGGTGTAAATAGGTAAGGTAAGTGCGAGAATAAACAAACGGCTTCATCGTTGCTGCATGGCCTGGACCTAACCCCACCTCTCTGGGGCCGCGTGGTTTCTGGAGCTCCTACCCCCTTCTCTCAATTTCAATTTCCTCAACTGTCAAGGGGCATGATATTAATAGCTTCCTCCTCAGGCCGGCAGAGATACACACAGGCGTCATGATAAGTCATCTTCCTTCCTTCCTGGGTGCCCTGCCCGTCTCTGTGCCTCAGATGCGCCACACAGAGCTGAGCAGAGCTGGTTGGGGTAGGGCAGGACAGCGGGCCTGTCCCCGACACTGTCCCCCCAGAATTAAACATCTGGCCCCCTTGGTTGGGAGTGGGGAGGGAGCCATGGACACTGATGAAATGTGTCTGTTGCGGGCTGGTTGGGAAACGCTGAAACTGGGGAGGAAGGAACAGCAGCCACAGGTCTGTCTCCCGGCGGCGCGGGTCAAGCTCCCCGCTGAGCAGCTTGAGCAAGCCCCTCAGCCATTGCTCCATCTGCGAACCAATGGGGTGATGGTGCCCCAGGGTGGGGGTGATGGTGCCCCAGGGTGGGGTGTTGCACCACTTTCTTAGAAAGCTACCTCTGAGTATGCAGTTTCTGTGTGGGGCCCAGATTTGTTTAGTCACTGTCTTTTTCATGTCCAAGTTCCTGAGAGCAAATTGGGGGGCACCAGCATGGTGAAGTGATTGTTAGCCTGTGTTCCCTGAGCGCTTGCTCTGCACCCGCATGGGGCTGAGGACTTTCCACACCTGAGCCGGTGCAGGCCACCCCAGCCCTCTGTGGAAGGTACTAGTCTCCTGGCTTGCCGATGGAGAAACTGAGGCCCAGGGAGATTAAGCCTCTAGTCCACGGTCACACAGCCCATAAGACATGGAGCCAGGGGTTGAACTCACGCTGCATGATTACAGGACCCTCGGCCACTCCCGAGGGGAAGGCACCCTGGTCTGGCTGTCAGACACTGGCCTTGAGTGTCAGCGATGCCACTGGCCCACTGTGTGTCCTTGGCAGGCCCTTTCTCCTCTCTGGGCCTCAGTTTCCCAATCTGTAGAGTGAGTGGACTTGAATGGATCACTTGAATGGATTTGACTGGGTCTCAAAGCTTTTTGTAAAAAGAGAATGCCTCAAAGCAGGCACGAGACGACTCAGCGGGGCCGTGCAACATTCTAAAATGAGATTGTAGTGACGGTTTTGCGACGTATGTTTCCTAAAAATCTTTGAATTGTGCACTTACAAGGGATGGATTTATGACATGTAAATTATACCTCAAAAAACTGGGGGGGGGAATAGAATGTTTTTTGAAACATCAGGACTCAACCCCACATCCTACAGGGCTGTTTGAAGACTGGACTGTATGCTCTCTGGAGGATCTTCAGACTGTCACCTTCTGGAATTGTGGGCTGCTTTTTAGCACCTACTGTATGCAGATTATTGTGTGGACAGGGTTTGCATCTTCTACACAATCAGCCCAGCCCCAGCACAGCTCCTGACACACAGTAGGTGCCACACAGCATTTGTTGGATGAGTGAGTGAATGACTGAAGAACTTGAACATTTTTCACAAGGGTTTTGCTGACTTCAGGCTGCTCGGCGACAGGAGCTGTTTTCCTTTTGCTACCCAATGCCCAGCACAGAGCAGGCCCTTGGTAACGGTTTGTTGAATCATCAGAGGAGTAACTGAGGAAATGCTCAGTCCCTGCTCCAGAGACAAGGTGAGGAGACAGGATTGCAATGTGGGCATGCCCACTGTGTGCTCCTAAGGTGCTTTGGTTGCAAGCAACAGATCACAGCTGCAATTTAGACCAAATAAGATTACTGGGGAGGTTTGGAAGAGAGGGCTCAGCGGTCATGCTATGGAAAAGTGAAATTATTGCAAAATTTTCTGAGACCCCACTCCCCCATTATACCCTCTGCGCGCGCGTGCGCGCACGCACACACACACACACACACACACACACACACACACACACACAGTAGTCTAGCAGACAAGGGAGCAAAGCCGTCTGCATGGACTTTTTAAGTCTGAACAGGCTCCACCCTGCAGCCCACACAGGAATCTGCTGCCTGAAGGTCAGCCAACCTTTCAACCCACCTTAATGACCAAAGAGCCAGGTAAAGAAGATTCAGTGGGCCCCCAGCCTTTGCATTTCTGCAGGACGTTCTTTTAAAAGGAAGAGAGTACATCCTGCACTGGCTTCCTCTAGCATCAGCCGTGTCAAGAATAATTACATTTTTAATGTCAGTGTCTCTCCATTTCTACCTACAGAATAAATGTAGACTCATGTTTCTTGGAACCGTTCTTGCAGACTAAAAGCTGATTGTCCGACTGCTTCTCCCGGATCAAGTCCTCACTCTGGTTATGTCACAAATTCTTTGTCTAACTGTCATTGAAGCCTGTTTCCAGTTAACAAAGAGGATGGATCAGGAGTGGCTTCCAGGTGGTAGCAGCAGATCTGGCTCATCCCTGCAGGGCCTCTCTGGGATAAGGAGGCTCACACAACTTTCAGGCCTTGTGTGAGTCCCCTCGAGACCTGGATCCCAGGAGAAGGGCATCTGATTGGCTTGGCTGGGGTCAGACGTCCTTGGCTACGACAAGCTAGGCACTTGGGTGAAGAGAAACACTGGGCAGATCCAAAGGCCAGGCTGTCCTGCAAAGTTCTGTCACAGGAAGAGATGGAAATGAGATTTGAAAGAATTAACAGAGGTGCACCAAGACAGGTAAGCTCAGAATCATAAATGTGGGGCTCCCCCTGAGCACCCCGGGAGCAGGGATTGAGGCCAAGGGACAGAAGAGGAAGTGAGCCATGGGCTACGGTACTAAGGAGAACATGGCAACTTGCAGCTGCTGCTGCTTTTTACTTTCCTCTTCATTTAAAACTCTTGGCTACACTACGGCTGCTACTGGTAGCCACGTCTTAGCAGCGGGGCCATTTCCCCTCCGTTCTGGAAACCTTGCTCCTGGGCTTTGACGGTTCCAGTGGCACTGTCCTGTGCAAGGTGCACACACGGCTTGGAGGCCGTGCCATCCTCCCTGGTGAAGCCGGGTGTCTGCCTGAGCCCAAGCTCACGGTGCCAGCCCAGCTTGCACTTCAGAGAAACGGGGGAAGGGAAGATTCCCGCCAAACTCCTGTGATGGCTGCCGTTCGTCTGTTTTCTGATTCAGCGCTCACAGCCGGTCTGCAAGGCATGATGAACCCCGTTTGCCTGTGGAAGCGAGGACACTGGCAAAACACCTTGCCCAATGACAAGTGGCAAAAATTGGACTCGAACCCAGGACCAGATGGCTCCACAAACCTGCTTTCCTGCTGACCATGTGCCTCCCTGCGGGTGGGTTTCAGCTTAGACAAATCGTGGAACCTCACTGCGTCTCCCCATCTGCAAATCAACAGCGGAAAGAGAGGAAAAGAGAGGCCCTAATGAGATTGTTCAGAAGCGCCCAGCCAGCCCCAGAGGACCATGCAGTGCGACCGGTGCGGCCTACCCCCCGCCCCCAGCAATGACACGTCCCAGCTGGAAATGATCTCAGTGATTTGCAGCAAGAAGGGAGACAGCCCACCTCGGGCGGGGGTCCAACCCCGAGCCCTGAGTCACCCTCCCTGTCCCTGCCACCACAGGGGACGGGGACCTGTCTGTTGGCCCTGGCCCCTCCCCCCAGCCCCAGAGGTGTCCCATAACCAGGCACAGCAAACTCCAGCACTGATTAGGAGTACGTGCTCAGACACACACACAGACTTTGCAAACAATGCAGGGAAATAAAGTTCTCACAGGAAACATTATCATATTGACTCACGACAGACCCATCCATAAAACAAACTCCGGGTACCTGGGGCGGCTCAGAGTGCAGCGGGCTGGGACATAGCGGCCAGGCCGCTCTCCTGGGCTGGGGAAGTGGCACTGCCAGGGGGAGGGCCACTTTCCCTGCGCTCTGCCACTGACCTGGGATCTGAATGATCTGTCAAAAATAGGAAAAAAAAAAGATTCTTTTTGAAAAGAAGCATGTTTCAAAGCATTCTGTCCTTGCTGCCCAGTCACAAGAGCCCTGTTGCAAAAGCCCCTCTCAACACCGTGGTATTTTGCGAGTCCTTCGCCAAGTCGGTGCAGAAAGTCTCGCCCCCCAGAGGCCTGTGTCTTCAGTCCTTGCTCTGCAGAGCCGGCCCGGACGTTGCCAGTGGAGAGAGGGATTTGACCCAAGTGTGTCTTCAGATCTGGGAAGGCGGCTCCTTGCGCCTTCGAGCCGTCAGGGGGACAGGCCTCTCAGATGCTTTCGGGAGCCTCCGCGTCCTCACCTGCAGAATGGAAGTCGTCGCTGTGGAGTGCCAGTGAGAAGATGTGGGTCCAGCACGGGCGCTGTGCTCCTTTTCGGGACCTTTTGTGAGAAGCTGCCCGAAGTGTGATTTGAGGACCTGGAGGCCTCCATCCCAGTCCTGGCTTGAACCTGGGCAAGCCAGGTCCCTCTCTGCAGCTAGTTTCCTCCTCTGGGGAGCCAGGGTCCGACCTGCCCTCCCGTGCCGCTTCCTGACTCGGGAAGGTGGGCATTCAGGTTCCAGGACAGGGACACGGGGCCCTGGGCAGCTCGGCTGTTGCCACCCCAGCTGCAGCCGGGCCCTTCTCCCGTCCTGGAGCTAGAGGGACAGGTGACGTCCTGGAATGGACCCTGAGAGGGGTCAAGGCCAACATCCCCCTGTGGGTTGTGGGGATTGAGCTGGGTGGCCCTGGCCTGCCAGGACTGGGCATGGGGTTGGCACATCACACAGGCCTGGCACGGCCTGACACCCCCGTGAAACCACTGCCAGCCCTGGGTCCCCCATCATTCCCCCTCATGGTACCCTGTCTCAAGAACCTACTCTGACCAGGTCATAACCCCGCTCAAACCTAGGCAATGGTTTAGGACAAAATTTACTTTGACTCTCAAGCTTTTGGCATCTGGTCTCTGCTGATTCCCCAACTTCCCTCTCACCCACCCTAAATGCCAGACTCACTCGGGGACCCTGCCATGGTCCCAGCTTGGTGCCTTGTGCATGGTCTCTGACCCCTAGGCTGTTCCTTCTGATGTCTGCCATCAAACTCCTATTCATCCTTCAAGGCCCAACTTCAGTGTTCCCTCTTCAGTCAAGACAGCCCTGAAATGTCCTCCAAACAGCTACCTCCACCCCTGCGCTCCCAGGGTTCCCTGTCATTCCATCTGCCCATCACGGCAGCTTCCACACTGTTTTATCATTACCTCTCTACAGAGTTGCCTCTGTAGGCCTGTCCTTGCTCAAGAGTAGGTTGGGCGATGATTGCAAATATTTTGTTCCAAGCTCTTCAGATTTACTCACAGTTAGGACATATTCCTCCCCTGCGCACTTGAGTTGTTGCTGTTTAGTAAGACATCTCTGAGGTTGCCCAGGCTGACACCCAAACATCCATGGAGAAGCCAACTTCGCCTCAAAGCTTTTGTAGCTGGTTTTCTAGCGAGTAGACCCCACACAGGCCCCCAGTGGCTACACAGGCATGGCAGCTGATGCACCCTGCACTTTATAAAGGGTTTTCAGTCATAACGGTTTGAGTCTCCCCAGGGAGATCCCTCCAGGCGCTGGAGAGATTTTGGAAAGAACACATTTCCTTGGAGGTGAAACCAGGAATGGAAAGTCAAAGCCCAGAAGTACAACTGTTTTGCCTGGGTCAGCTCCGAGGGTGAGAGGATGCCTGTCACCCCCGGGGACCCGACGCCTGGGATGGACGTCTGTCAGGCAGCCCGTCTGGAGCACTTCCTAGAAACCGTGACCTGTCGCCTTCAGTGGGGAAGGCTGATTAAAGGAAGCTCAGCGGAGTAGCCAGGAGATTCCAGCCCGCTGAAAAAACAAAGGCATCCAACCTGCGCAGTGCTGAGTCGGAGCTCTGCTTTCCCTTCCCGCCAAAGGCTCTTTCTTTTCTTCTCCTGGTTTTTCTGACACCTCCTCATCTCTGTGTACCCCCAAGGGATCAGCAGAGACCACCTGTGGAGCAGAGGCTAAGGCAGTCACCAAGGCCCCGCACCCCAACTATGGGCCCTCCAAGGTGTGTCCTCCTCACTCGGGAGCCCTGTGAGTCCGGTAGCTGCTTCAGCGTGAGGACAGGGAAATGCAAGTTAGAACTGTCAGACCCCACTGTCCTCCGTAGAGGGGCTCAAGCTGCAAAGACTGACCCTCGCACGTGTTGGCGGGATGCAGCGTGAATGGAAGGCTCTCGTGTTCCGACGGGGAGGCTGAGGGTGCGGTCGGGCACTAAGAGACACTTGGCGGTTATTAGAAAACTGACAAAACACACTCGTACACACGCGTGCGCACACACACACACACACGCTTCACCATATGAGCCAGTCAGCCACTCCCAGGTACTGTCAAAAGTAAAGTGAGGACACCCCAGGGGCAGGAGCAGAAGATGGGGGTGTTCCAGTGCACTTTGGGGGAAGGGTGCTAGTACCTTGGTAGCGGGTGTGGCGACATACTCGTCTTCACGTGTGCCCTGTATACCTAAAACATACGGTGTTGTAAACCAGTTGTAACCAACCTCGGTTTAAAAAAAGAAAACACATCCACACAAATGCCCAGAGCAGCTTCTTCCTATAAGCCAACATGTGGGAACGGCCCACGTGGCCCCCCACAGGGCGAGGGCCCACAGAGGGCCGTCTGTCAGGCAGTGCCACCCCGTGTGGCAACCAGAATAGAATGAGCTGCCCGTGCGTGTCACAGCGTGGATGAGCCGTGAAAAGATTCTGCTTCGTGAAACCAGGGAGCGAGACTAGAGACCACAGAGGGAAGGACCCCGCTTAGGGGAACATCCCTGCCAGGCAGGTGGATGGAGACAGAAAGTGAATTCATAGCTGCGGGGGCTTGAGGAGGGGGGAAGGAGGTGTGACTCTGAACAGTTGTGAGTTTCTTTGGGGCGTGCTGACATGTTCTCAGGCTGCGGCGGCGGTGGCTGTGCAACTCTGCATGTATTATTGAACTGGATGCTTTTGAAGAGTCGATCACATCTCAACCAAGCTGTCATGCACATGTACGCGTGCACGCTCACACACACACACACGCACGCACACATGCACACAGCGACAGCGAGGCCGCCCTCAGTGCAGGCAGGCAGCGGGGGCCCCGCAGTCACACCTGCGGCACACCTGCGGGCACAGGTGGTCAGCCAGCAACCTCACCTGATCTCTGCCTGTGACCTGGGCACGTGCTCTTAGCTGTCCCCCGGGCACACAGGACTTACTCGCTGACGACCTGGTGAGTCCACCCTGCAGCGAGGCCGGGGCCCAGGGTGGGAGCAACGTGGCCCGGCCCTCACTCTGCTCAGCTAGAAGCCGCTCTACCTGCGCTGGCGAATGGGGCTGCGGCATTTCTGAATCAGGAGGGTGGGCCTGGGTGGAGCCCTCCTCGGGGCCAGACGAGTATGAGGGTCCATCACACTCCTTGTCTGTTAGCGATCGTCGGAACATGCGTGACCGTCAGCCCTAGTGTGTAGGTCTCAGCCCAGGCCTACCTCCACCCTCTACCCGCTGTAAACGGTGGAGCAGGGATTGGAACCCCAGTTGGCCCGCTCCAGACCCAAGGTCTCATCTCCAGGGGGTCCCGGGGGGTCTGCGGTGCCACTTGCTCCTGCCCCACCTGCGCCAGGAGAAAGCAGGGCGGGAGGGCTTGGGGTTGTGCGGGTCAGCCAGCCGGACTGGGCCACTTGGCTGGTGATGCTCAGGCTGGTCGCACCGGCTGCAGAGCAGGCGCCAGGGGACCAGGGTGCTCATCCAGTGACAGGGGAAAGGAAGGGGGAGAAACACCAGGGGCATTACTGCCCTGAAGAGGTAGGTTTGGAAAAGTACCAGGCAGAAAGGGAAGTTGCTCTGGCGGAGGGGAGGGGCCAGGGAAGGAAGGAAAGTCTTTTCAGCTCAACAGATATTTAGAAGATGACCGGTTTTATTTCTTGGTGGGCTGGCTGTTTGGGGTGTCATTGCAATGGGCAAAGCATCGGTTCAGTTGCCTGTCAAAAGTCATTCCTGCACTTCCTATGGAAGAAAATCCAGCAGTCAAGGATTTAGCTGCTGAGATGTACCCTGCCCGATCTCTGGACCACCCACCAGCGCCTTCCGCCCCACCCCACCTCCCACCCCCATCCTGCCTCATCGAGACTCTAAGGGAAATCTTGGTTTGAAAGTGTGAACCATTTAAGAGATACTGGGCTAGGTTCACCTTTAAAGATTTACTTTTGTTTATTTATGCATATAAGAGTTGGGGTGTAGGCCAGAGGTGCTGGGGGCAAGAGGATTCACCAGAGACAGAGTGGGGAGCAGAACAGGCAGATCCACTGAAGTGCACTGCTGAGGGGAGCAGCGGGGAGCCAGGAGAGGTCTGCTGCTCCCTGTGGGAAGCTCCCTGGCCGGGGATCAAACTCGTGCTGCAGCGGCTGCTGATGGCTTGATAGTGCTGAGATTCAACCCCTTGCACCATCAGGGAGGCCCCTGAGTTCACCTTTAGAGAGAGATGCAGGTCATTTGCGTAGGCGGACTCCTTTGAATATGCCCAGCGGCCCCGGTTAGAGTCACTGGCGTCCCAGGCGCTCGCCACCTTCCAGACGCTGCGCTGGGTTCCAGGTGCGTCCTCATCCAGCCTCTCAGCATCCTGCAGGGGCACCCTGGTCCCCCCTCACATCACAGGTAAGAATCCTGCAGCTCGTTCGTGTTTGTCGCTGCGCAGAAGTTCCGGGTCTCAGGTCCTCCCACCCGGGAGCAACCGCCCCTCTCTGTAACTCTCGGGTGGGCTTTCCCTGCCTGGCTTTTGCACAAATGTTCCAGAGGCGTCTCATCCTTTGGGTCACGGAAGGAGTTGTCACTGAAGCCACATCACAGCCTAGAACCAAGCAAACAGGAAGCCGCTGTCCTAAAAAACACAGCTCCACCGTCCCCAGCCACAGACGATGTCTGTAGAATTTATTTAAATGTATTTACAAATTCCTTTCTTCTCTGTACTTGGTGAGTGCAAACTTTTCTGGCATCAAGACCAAGGCAGCCTGTGTCACCCCCGATGACAGAAACCTGCCACTGTTTCTGCCCTCTGGCCATCCCCATGCCTGCCCAGACCCTGGCCACAGCCCTGTGTGCATGTGTACGCGAGAAAGAGTGTGTGTGTGTGTGCACGCCAGGGGGGTCGCGGCATTAAATTGCCTGCTCATTAAATTGCAGCAGATGCCAGGCCTAGTCGATCAGCACTAAGTTGAGACACCTTGACAGAATGACCAGGAGGGAAGGGATGTCTCGGGGAATCAGGCAGGACGGACGGATGGGTAGGCGCTGGGTGCAAACCAGGCAGCAGGGACAGCCTGGCCCGAAGACCCACTCCCTCCCCACTGTCACTATAGGACTGTAGGTGCCACATGTCAGCCAGTCACACACGTCATCCACTCGGTGTCACCTAGTCCCCAGAGCAACCCCTGCGGCATCTACTACCCGTGGTCCTTCCTCTTAGTAAACCAGCAGATGAAGCTCAGTGAGGTGAAGCCACTTGCCCAAGGTCACAGGAAAGTTCCAGAAGCAGGCTCTGCATCCAGGTCTATTGGAGCTTTCAAAGCCCCTGCTCTTAGAGTGCTTTACCAGTTTCAGAGAACCTGCAAACACCTTATCCCATCTGATCTTCCTGTACCCAGAGTTTCTCTATGTCTCACCAGTCTGTGGGCACAGATGAGTCACCCTGCCCGTAACCAAGTGAATTTTATTTGCCCCACCCTCCCCCTCCCCTGTTCAGCCTGGTCCTTGGGCACCTGCAAAGCCTCAACACCTCTGGCATTCATCCCCAGGGTGGGAGTGGGGCCCTACAGCTCCTTTTCCTCCATTGCCCCCTCCCCCATTAAATTTCATCACCTAGGAGGGCAGTGGAAGGGCCTGCGCTCTCTGCCCAGGTGTGCCCCCTTAGGGGGTCCTTTCCCGGCTACCGGGACCAGAGTAAGTGGCCAGCAGGAATGAGGACCACTGCCCCTAGTGCATGTGTGATGCCTGTCACTGCTCCCATGAGCCTCCATGGTCTTATCTGGGTTGGGGGAGAGGTCAGTCAGCACCACATAGATCCCCAAGCAGCCTCCTGATGTAGCCGGAACCTTGGAACCCAGGAACCGAGTGACTCAGGCCCGGCGCTGGCTATGACACACACGTCAGCAGTTACACCCTTGAGCCCCATGGGGGCGTGGGGGGAACCAAACTAGTGTCAGAAGGCCGTCCCTGCCTGGGGAGAGGCCCACATGGTGGCCATTCATCCAGGCCTGACAGCCCCGGGTCCTGGACTCAGGGCTTACCTGGCATGAACCCGTTTCATCCTCTCCCAGAGCCAGTTGGGGCAGAGCCCAGTACGATCCCATGTTATAGACAAGGCAACTAAGTCTCAGAGAGTTGAAGTCACTAGCCCCAAATCACACAGCCAGTAAACAGGGGCATCCTGAGCCTGTGTTCTTAGCTTCTGTCTTCACTGAAGGATCAGTAAATCTTGGCATTAAAAATCAGCTCCGTCCTGAGGCAGCTCAGCTCCCGCCCCTCCTACGTTATGACTCGGGCTAGAATCACTCCTGTTTCCCCATCTGCACACTCAGCTGGAGCCAGAATTCCTGCAGCTCAAGTGAAACCAGAGGGAGGGTCTCCTGATTCACAGAGGAAATCGAGTGGGAGGTCAGCGCTGTTTAGGCGAGAGCTTTTCTCCTGAGACAGAGGACATAGCAGGAGGGCACCCCAGGAAATCTTGGGGCCCCCTCCCCTCACCGTGCTCCTGCCAGGCCTCAGCAGACAGGAGCTGGGGTCAGTGACCATCACTCCGTGAATGCAAGAGCTCTGGCGAGCACGTTACTCTCATTACTCCTTAGTCCCCAGCATGCACAGCCCTGTCTGCAGAGAAGCACAGCCCAAAGGTCCCCCAAAGGTGCCCTGTGCCTCACCGGGGGTGACACAGGCTGCGGTGGCCGCCCCGGACGAGACCTCATGATCCTAAAGCCTCCTAAAGCCCCAAACATGTCTCATTTCTTAGCTTCAGTTTTCTCGGAATTTTCAAAATACCTGGGCCACGGTGGCTAGCCCCATCCTGGACCAGTTAAATCAGTCTCTGGGAGTGGGCCCCAGAAGCTCAGCTCTAGGGAGTTCCTGGGTCCCACCAAAGGCCTGGCTTGATCCAGAGTGGGATGTGGAGAGAGGGAGGTGATGGGGTCAGCCGACGCTTCTCCCCTCACCTTTCCTGCCATCTCCTTTCCGGACCCTCCGTCCACCCTCTTGGTCTGAGACCATCTGGCATTTAATATAAGGATTTCCTTGAGGTCCCCACCCCACGCGGGGCTCAAAACCTGGCACATAACTAGGTGCTCAGCCAACGTGTGGTGAACAGATTCACAAGGTGACCCCCCAGCCCCTTCTCCTGGGCAGCCGCGCCTGCACCTTCTGTTCCGCGGGAGACGCAGGGGCTGACACCGAGACCAAGAACTGCCCCCCAGCAGGTCACATCACCCCAGCAGCAGCTCAGAGTGTGCCCCTTGCACCAGTCCTTCCCAGCAGTTGGTATTAACTTACAAAAAAAAAGGAGAAAGAAATCCAAACTAATGTAATAGGTAGAAAGCAATCTCGGTTTTGGTTTGAATTTACATTTCTTTGAATATGGGTGAGGATGCGCATTTTTTCATATGCTTATTAGTCATTTGTAGCGCTGCTTCTGTGAATTGTCTGTTCCCAATTTACTAACTGACAATGAGAAATATAACTGCCAAAGGGACCGGATGCACATGTCCTCCAGCCAAGACATCAGCTCCCTGGAGGTGCACCCCGCATTAGGCCAGTGCTTGGGGAGCACAGAACAGGAAGAGGGGGGAATTGGTGATGAGGCTCCAGGCTTTAGGGCTCCAGGTCAAGCTAAATATGGCACTGGGACCTGCAGAATCCTGGGGTGCCCTCCGGCTATTTCTTGTGTCTCCCCCTCCACCTCCTCAAAGGGACACATTCTTTCTTTAGAAACCTCGCATTTTCCTTTAGGGCTCTCTGGCCTGGCATCCTTTCTGGATTTACATTTGAGCGCTCAGAGCTATCTTCATTCCTAATTGCTTTGCCTCCTCGCACTGCCTTCCCATCCCTCTGGGTTTCATGAAGCTGGACCGAGACCTCTTGGGGTGGCTGCTTCCCTGCTGCCTCGGAGTCGCCCTTCCATCAGTGGACGCAGCCTCGGGGGCTGTGAAACTCCACTGTGCATTCCATGTTTGGGAAGTTGACTTGTGCATTTTTTTGGAATGAATCAAGTCTCACCTTAGGCTCTCCTAGGGCTCTCTGACCTTAAAAGGGGTAAATCTGTGGCTCTAGAGGACTTGGAGAGTGGACAGGAAGGCACAGGTGGCCTATCCCAAAGAAGAACATGAGGGAGCAGGAAGTGGGGCTCCGGGGAGGTGTGTGGGCCGGTGTGGGGGTGGGGGCCTGGAGCTGGGAGCGCAGGAAAACTTCCATTCAAGGGCGGGAGGGGAAGGAGGCTGTTGGCTGGGCAAGGCCAACAGTGGAGTCCTCCCTGGTAGTCCTCAGCCCTCTTTGTCCTCGTCTTCCCCAGGCCTCCAGAGCAGCCTTCTTAGGCCAAATGTGACCCAGCTACTCCTCAGCCCTTCCTGTGTCCCCATCACCCTCAGGACATCCATGTTTCCGAGGAGGCATCAGAGACTCTTCAAGACCTCAACCAACTTTTCCCCTCCAGCCTGTTTCTCTCCCCAGCCCATCAGGGATGGCTCTCAATACGTGTTGACACCTCCAGGCCTTGGCCCAGGCAGACCCCTCTCCCCCGGCCGGCTTCCAGCTTCCTCCTCATTCTTTACCTCCCAGCTCAAGTGTCCACTCTTCTGTGAAGCCTTTCCTGGGTCCCCTCCCTCCTTGGAACTCCTTAGTTGCAGTATTTGCCACACTGAGTGTTTGGTGTATCCGAGTGTCCTAACCTCCACACACAGTAGGAGCTCCAGGAAGGACGGGAGACTGCGTATGGGGAAGCAGGGGGCAAAGAGAATCAGATCAGGACTCAGCTTCCAGCCCTTGGGCCCTGGGGCCTGTTTGCGTCCCTGTAGCAGCACTGGACCGCTGACTACCTGCAGCACTCGTAGGTCTGCGCTGTAAGGCGCTATTCTAGAAGCAAGCATCCATGTGATGTGACGCGCATAAATATTTCTGGTGGGATGAAAATATCAAAACAAAGCCCCTGAAGCTGCTTGAAGTTTGCTTCTGGAACCAAGGGAGGCAGGACCCGGAGGGGTAGTTTTAGGTTTGGAGAGGCAGTGTATTTCATTACAGGAAGCATCATGCCTCTCTTGGCCCTGCCCACGGAGGAGGTGAAGCGAAATGGTGAGGGAGGAAGGCAGGGCACAACGCAAAACCCAGCTCAGCAACACTGCAGCGGTGTGAGCTCCCCAGAGTCACTGTATCTCCCCAAAAGTTGGAGATTCTCTAGCTATCTCGGGGTGGGGGTGGGGGTTTACCATGAGGACTTGGTTGGATGCAGGATTCCATCATTATGAGGTGCTCTTTCCTTTTAATCCCATGGAATGTAAGCTACAAGTAGAGGGGACTTGGACAAGGGACTACACCCTATAAGCTTCACTCTCCTCATCTGCCACACGAGGGCAGCCAGGGAGCTGGTGTGACGTGGGGTGAGATCATGGGTGTGGAAATGTGCTGGGATGTTCGATGCATGGGCTCCCGTCCAGCCTAGCAGTGGGGCATCAGCCCAGCTCCATCTTCCTGGGCAGAAGGCTTGGAACAAGACGTTCGGAGATCTGGAAAAAGCTGAGAAGGAAGCAGCATTAAAGAAAAGAGAGGGGGGCCTTCCTGGTGGCGCAGCGGTTAAGAGCTGCACTATGGAGCAACTGCGATGCTGTGGGGCGAGTTCAACGGCCCGGGCCGGGGAGATTCCCACATGGCATGACAGACCTCTTCTGCCTCGCCCACTGCTCCCCTTGGCGGTATATTTCCGTCGATCTGCCTGTTCTGCTCCCCACTCTGTCTCTGGTGAACCCTCTTGCTGCCCCATGCCTCTGGCCTGTACCCCAGCTTGTATGCATGAATAAATCTTTAAAAATTAAAAAATTAAAAAAAAATAAAGAGAGGAAGGCTCTGGGACACGTGATGATTTTGCTTCTCCCATCAGAAAGTGCTTTTAAACAAACAGCAAGTTTCCTCCATTAATAAGGCCTGTGGAATGCAGATGAGATTTTTTTCCTCCTCCTTTTTTGCTGATTAAGTTCCCCCAAAACCCCCTTAAGAATTTTAATAAGAAATGCAAAAATCAACAAAAGTCCAGCAAACCCCTTCCTGTTATTAAATAAAGGGAAAGTAAATACTGCAAATTGGACATATTTCATAAGAGGATGTTTTGTTTGGGTGAAAAAAATGAGAAAGAAAAAAGTTATTTGCTTTCTGGCAGCAAATAGATATCTTTGCTGAATTTTGGTTTCAAATTTGATGACTGGGTTATTATTCCTGGTTTGCCTGGAATTCAGGCCTTTGACATCTGAGGCAGGCATACCCAGGCAAGCAGGAAAACCAGGTTTGGGCCGTGTTAGGTCTATTCTCGCCTCTCTCCTATGAGAAGGCCAAAGAGTTCTTTAGCCACCCCAAGGAATTATAATCCTGAGCTCAGAGGTAGAGACCTACAGGGAGTCACATACAAGATAAAAGCAACTTGGGTCAAAGAAAAATTGCATGCAAAAGAGAAATAAGAAAACCCAGTATGTTGTCTGTAACTCCTCTTGAGGATAAGCCCATCCTCATAAATTCTATCCCAAAAGCACAGTTGTTACGGCAAAGTGACCCTGTACCTCACCTGGGTTTGAATCCTACCTCTGTCATTTTTTAGCTGGGTTACGTTGGGCAAATAACTTCTCTGATTCCCTCTCCTCCTCAAAATAGGGGTTAGGGGAGGGAAAAAAGAATACATATTACCTTGCACTGGCTTATTTTTCTATTCATTTATTCTTTATAATAGCTTCTACCATATATCTAGGTAGGTAGGCTATACCAGTTAGATTTGTGAAATTGTACTCTGACATCTACACAAAAAGAGAATCACTTTTCTTAGAACATATCCCCACCGTGTAGTGATGTATGATGATAATGAATTTGTTGCATATCCTTCTGTCATTTTATTTATACATATATTCAATATTTGATGTTACTTTGTGTGTATTTTTATTTCCACAAGTGATATCATAGGATTTATATTGTACTGAATCTTGCCTTTATCAACATGTTTTTGAAATGTGTCTGCATTGATCATTCTTTTTCTTTGCTGCCTAATATTCCATTATGTTGACCACATTTTGTATGTCCATTCCTCTAAGGATAGATATTCAGGTTGTTTCCTTTTTTTAAGAATTTGATTTTTTTTAAATCTTTGTATGTCTCTTTGGGCAGCTATACTCAAGTTTCACTACGGAGAGTGGTTGATTATTAATCAAAGGGCAGTAGGTACACTTGGGACCCAGTCCCCCCTTCTGGTGCTTACTCCCTCTGTGACCTTGGCCAGTCATTTCACCTCTTCAAATCTGTTTTCTTACCTGTGAAATGGGTGTGATAACTCGGGCTCACTCTGTTGTAAGAGTTAACTGAAACTAATTCAAAAAGGGTATCTAAAATAGTGCCAATGCAAGGAAACCAATAGCTCTCATCCTCCGTGCTACAGGTTTTTCTAGCAACCAAGGTAGGGTCTAAAAGCCATGAAACATGTAAGTCCTGGAGACTTAATGTACAGGTAACAAGACTGTATTGTACAGCCTTTGAAAGTTGCTTCAAGGGTAGATCTTAAAAGATCTTATCACAAGAAAAAAATGTGGCAACCGTGGTGACAAATGATATTAAAAGTTATCGTGGTGGTCATTTCAGGATATAAATATTGAATTACTATGTTGTACACCTGAAGCTAATATGTTCTATGTATATTTTTCATCAATATAAATAAATAGCATAAATAAAGCCGATGCCCACAGACCCTGGGCCCAGCAAAGGGGTGTCAGAACACCCCTTAGCACAGGTCAGCTCCATCCCCCCTCACTTGGGAACAGCAAAGGTACACCCTCAGCGTTTCCATTTCCTCGCCCGTTAAACGGGATAATAACCAGTACCTGGAAGGGTGGTTGCGAGGCCGTAGGTAATGTGTCCAGGGCACTAGCCAAACTGTGCCGGTTCCCGCTCACCCTGAACCCTTTCTCCTGCAAAGCTGTGAAATTCTCTGTGAGGTTTAAGCGGGATCTGATTTTTGTTTCACAGCACTTGCATTTTGTTGCGGGCGCTGGGAGTCTATACGAGGAGGCTCTGCAGGGTCCCTGGGTTTGTTTTTCTCTCTGGAAAGCCAAGTTCGCCACTTGCCGCATGGTTTAATTTTGCTAAAATATCTCCATCTAGTGGACCCCCTGAAGTACTGCAGCCGTCAGCCCCGTCTCTCAAAAACAATGGGGCGACAGCTGGGGCGCCTTGCCCTGCCCAGCCACGCCGGTGGCTCCCCATTGTCTACGGGGTAAAGTCCAGAAGCCCAAGCTGGAGTTGGCGCGCCTCCACGATCGGCCTAGCCCCGGCTATCGGAGCTTATCGCCGGCTTCGACCTCCTGCCCCGCCCGTCCAGCTCCTCCCGGCTCCGTTCCTGCCTGGAGCCCATACCTGCCCGGCGGGTGGGCCTGCCGCTGCCCGTTCCTCCCCACTCTCCCGAGGCGAACTTTCCTCCAGGCTCAGCTCAAAGGCCATCTCTTCCCTCAAGCCTCCAGACCCCTTCAACCCACTCGCTTCCCTGACCTCCCAGCAACATTTGCTCTTTCTCCTTTTGTGTTTTCAGTATTCAGCTGTGTTTTGGCAATGCCCTACCCTCAGGTGCTGGGTATGGTGGATTAAAATGAATGCAAACCCCCCTAATCCCACTACTTCCCAACTCTGAGAACTGGGGAGGGAGGGAACCAACTCACAGGGCTGTGGTGAGAATTAAATAAGATGCTAAGTGGCCAGCATAATAAATGTCTTGTATGTTGTGGGTAGGCAGGACAGATAAAATACAGGACATCTGTTTGAATTTGGATTCAGATAAACAACTTAATATTTTTAGTGTAAGTGTATCCCAAATATTACAACGTAGTTCTGTATAACACTTCACAGCTAGATGACGTTAAGAATTATTGTTTGTCTTGTTATTACCAGTTGGGGATTTGGGTGTATAGTCAACCCTCATTATCGGTCATTCTGCATTTGCAAATTCCCCTCCTAAAATTTCTTTGTAATGCCAAAAACCAATACAGCATATTCACAGACATGTACTTGGGTAGAGCAGCCAAAAAAATCTGAGTCTCCTGATATGCACATTCCCGGCTGAGGTGGAACAAGGCTACGTCTGCCTTCTTGTTTCTGTACACAAGCATGCTTTCTGCAGTCTCTTTAGTGACACATTTTTCACATTTATGTCCTTCTTGTTATTTTGCCATTCAAAGTGGACCACAAGCCAAGCGCTGATAGTGCTGTCTCGCTTCCCTAAACTGAGGAGTTGTGTGCCTTACAGAGAAGTACATGTTGGATGAGCTTCATTCAAGCGTGAGGTTGACGGTGAGTGCAGTGTTAATGAATTGACAGTAGATATTAAATAGTGTCTTTAAACTGAAATACACAGAAAACAAGGCGATCGATGGGTGGATGTGTGAATGGAAGGAAATGTGGCCAGAGGCTTGCCAGACACTAATGCCCTATTTCCCCAGAGCAATGGTTCAGCATTCACTAACTCAACATTCGCAATGACTCACTAGAACTACCGAATAATGGCTAATGAGCATCCCTCATGAATGAGAATCAACTCTATATTTTTGACCCCAAATAATCAGCCAATTATTTCTCCAGCAAAATTGAATTTATTTGGAAACAACAAGGGAAAATCAAGTCAGAAAGTGCAGTCACATGATGAACCACGCACACACTTCCCAGAACTGAGAGAAACTTCTTTTTTATGATGTGGAAAGAGGCTGTTCTAAAGGAATAGTTGATTGGAGGAAACTAGGAGTCCCAAATCTAGGGTCTCTTTTGCTGGTTCAGGCACCGCTCATTGGCTGAGCTGTTTCTGGGCCGGGAGGCACCGCCTCCTTCTCCTGTCGGGCAGCAGAGCCGCGTCACTTCCTGTCGGAGACCAGGACAGGTGTCTTCAGGTTGGTGTGCTTGCGTGAGAACGCTCTTCCGGCCTCCTGACCTCATTTCAGTTAGGTTTCTGTTTATTAGTTTTCACAATATTTATAATATATCTGTGGTAAAATTAAAGGCCTTTCCTGTTAGGTCCTTACTGAAATAGGAGTGAAAATATTTGATGTCTGGGACTGCTTTGCGACATTCTGGCAGCAGGGTGTGGCTTATAAGTAGACAGGATAAAAGAAACACCCTACCAATGGTTGAAGATTGAGAAAGGGATGATTTACTAGACTTTTCCGCTCTTTTTTTTTTTTCCTTCTACTTTTGTGTATGTTTGGTTTAAAATGCACATGGAGGAGATAACCTTGGGGGAAGATTTTCTGGGGGGACTGGGGGAAGACTCTCCCAGTCGGTCGCTGTCAGTCTGGGCGCTCTATGTGGTCAGGGCTCCGGAGACGCCACCTGAGATGCCATTACTGGGACATCCCAAGCCCTTGAGTGCAGAGCACCCAGCTGAGCCTCAAGAGACACGACTCAGCCCCCATGAGACGCACTCTGCTACTGCTGGCAACTCAACTTTTCCCAGTCTTTTTTTCTTTGACAGTTCTGTAAAGAAGTCAAACTGGACAATCTCTGAATTCCTTTTCATTGTTAAAACCCTTCAATGCTAAAACCAATGATCCTGAATTGGCATGTTCTGGTACATAGTTACAGCCCCCTCCAGAAGACTCTCTCTTCCCTGCCTAACCCATTCCCCATTCACTGTTCTGTGAATCTTCCTGAAGTGTTTTTTTACAGAAGACTCTAACCAGGAAGCTCTTCTGCTTCCAATTTAACTAACAACTGAATTCTTTGACCAAGCAGTTAAGATCCTTGTGGGCAGAGTGACCGCTGAACGCAGAGCCATGAGCTCTTTCCACCAAGCCCTCACAGCCGAGTTATCTGCCACCCTTCCCGGTTCCCCACTGTCCTCTGCAGCCCAGCACGAGTGGTATGTGCCTTGGGGAGCCTGGGATTCACCTTCGGGAAGGTAGATATCAGACTCCCTACCAGGCCTCCCATAAATTAACCAGGTCAGGAGAAATTCTTACACGTCCCAAAGCACTTTTATTATCTCATATAATACTGATGACTCATTTTTCAGTAGAGAAAACTGAGACTCAGGAAGGCTAAGCAGCTCACTCAAGGCCACACACCAGTGGGGGGTGTGGTGGGAATTCAAAGGCAGGTGTGACTCCCTGCCCTGCTGTCCTTTCCTGGCGCCCACAGTGGCTTTTGGTCAGGTGTCTGCAAGAGGGCTTCCGTGTACGTTGCCTGCTTGCTGCAGCTTATACTGTGCACCGGGAAGCTGACGTCAGCTTCAGGGCTGGGTGCAGTGGCTCCTGTGCTCATGGCCCTGGTCGTTTAGAAAAGTCTGGTCCCCTTTCTCAGAGGTCAGGGTTGTCTTTAGATCTAGGCTAGGGCCTCACTACCCCCTAGCCAGGTGACATTGGACGAGGAATTTTTGATCTCATCATAAAACGATTCCTGGGGAATCGTTGTGTGGATTAAACAAGAACAACACTGTATGGGGAGACTGTCAGCACAAGGCCGCGAACGGCAAGACTGTGAGGTCTCCGCCATAGACGCCGCCAGGACGGGCGGAACATCAGCAGGACCGCCTCCAGGTCGCATTGCGCAGGCGCCTGTTGCCAGTCCTGCGGCTGCGCACTCGGCCGACTTTGCGACTGCTCCATTTTACGGCACCGGCGTAGGCCCCTGCCGGCGTTGCCGGGTAACGGCAAGCGCGTGGGGCCGGGGAAGGTAAGGCGCCGGGGTGAGGGAGCGCGGCGGGAGCACCCCTGGCCTTTCCCGAGGGCGCTCTCGGGCGAGCGCGAGCCGGGCCCGGACACTCCCCCGGGGCCCCACCGCGGGGCCAGACGGGGCGCCATCACGGACCCCGCTTCCGAGTTCTGTGGGAATGAACCCCTGTCTCCCTTCTCCGTGCACCTATAGCCTTCGTACTTCTTTCTTCGATCTTTCTGGAAACAAGTCCAGTGCGAGGACTCCAAGATGCATCCGACCCCTTGGGTGCCCGAGAGGAGCCTCAGCCAGTGGGGTTGCTGGCGGGGGTAGCGGGTTGGGGGCACCCGAGGAAACCAGCAAAGGGCTGAGAGTTACTTGTTGGGCTCTCAGCACATTCTGGTTGGTGCATCCTGACTCGCAGCTGCGGCCCGGCCTGAGCTTGCCGCGTGGCAGGCCCAGAACAGGGGCCTCTGATCCAGGTTAATCCTCACAACAGCCTTCAAAGGGCTGTTTGTTTATGTGACTTAGTCTCGGGTTCTAACTTGAAAGCTCCGCAGAGGCAGGCTTGTTTGCCTTTTACCTTTTCTCTTTGCCCCTCCTAGCCCAGGAGGCGTGCAGTTGGAGCTTCAAACGACTTTTAATTGGGAGAAGGTAAGGTTTGCTGGCAGGGAGGTCTTAACTTGACTTATTTGGCAAGGTGGCCCCAAGGGGGTGGAAAATTAAATGGATTTTACTTTCCCCTTTTGTTTGTTTGTTTGTTTGTTTATGAATAAACATTTACTGTGCCCCTGAATGATGTTAGCTTGTCTGCCTAATGGGGAAATAAGGAACAGACCCTGCTTTTGATAGAAAAATAAACAACACAGGCTTCTGAAATCAGGCTGCGGAAAAGCCAGTCCCTTATGGGTGCACAGCCCTTTGGTCCCCCTTCCCTCTCTACAGTGGCTGCGAGAGTGCTGTGTACCTCAAGAAGCTGTTGGGGTTGGGTTTGAATTGACCCTCCTGTCACCAGTAGTTGGCAACCTTAGCTACCTGTTGAACCCCAGTGTCTCCTGTAGGTGGTCTAACCAACCTCTCTTTTCTGGCCTTACTCTCCTCTCCCCAGCGCTTCCGCGGTGGATAAATAGCCTTGGCCCTCAGTATGTTCCAGGCACCTATCTAAACACTCAGTGGCGCTTAACTCTCAGAATCTATTTTTACCCTTATTTTGCTGGTGAGGAAACCAAAGCACAGAAAGATTAAGTAGATTTTTGCCCAAAAGTTGGGAAGTGGTGAAGCTGGATTCCAGTCCCAACCATCTGGCTTTAGCATCCCTGCCTTAGTTTGGTGGCTCACCCTGAAATGAAGGCTGCTGCGTCGTTGTTGTTATTGTTGGTTTACCTTAAAAAGTGAGCGCTGATTCATCCAATGTCTGGAATGTGTTTCAGGCTTCTTGTTTGGAAATGACGTGCTCTAGGCTTAATGCTTGGCGACAGGGTTTCTTTTGGTTTTATTTTTGTGCCCTCGGCACTTCTGATGATGGACCTCTGGTAGGTTCCCAGTGTCTGTTGGCTGAGGGAAAACAGAAGTAGTCCTGGTAGCTGTCCTGTCATGCTTGCCTTTGCACGGCATTGTGACTTTGCACATGTCCCTGGGCCTCAGTCTGTTCGCTGTCATTAGAAATAATGCCACTGGGGGCCTCCCTGGTGGCGCAGCGATTAAGCGCTGTGCTGTGGAGCTGTCAGCAGCGGCAACTTGAGTTTGACGCCCGGCTGGGGAGATTCCCACATGGCATGGCAGACCTCTCTGGCCTCACCCACTGCTCCCCTCAGCAGTGTATTTCTAATCTTCCTGTTCTGCTCCCCACTCTGTCTCTGGTGAACCCTCTCACCATCTCACGCCTCTGGACTGTACCCCAACTTGTATGCATAAATAAATAAATCTTTAAAAAAAAAAAGAAAGAAAGAATGCCACTGGGGCCCAGGGTTATAAATAATGCCTGGTGACCTAGGGATTAAGTCTCAGCCCTATCACTGGACCCCTGAGTTCAATCCCGGCCACGGAGCTGACCCACATGATGCAGCAAACTTCTCCTATCTCGCCCACTGCTCCCCTCAGCAGTGCATTTCAGTAGATCTGCCTGCTCTTTTCCCCACTCTGTCTCTGGTGAATCCTCTCACACACACACCCACCTCTGGCCTACACCCCACTTCTTCTATGCAAAGTAAATAAAATAAAAATCTTTTTTAAAAAAAGATTGCTGCTGACTTCTTGGATGTTGTGGAATTGAGATGTTAAGGTGAACAGGGGTTTTTTTTGATATTTTTTTATTTATGCATACAAGAGCTAGGGTGCAGGCCAGAGGTGGGGGGGGGGGAGAGAGAGAATTCACCAGAGACAGAGTGGGGAGCAGAACAGGCAGACTGACTGAAATACACTGCTGAGGGGAGCAGCAGTGGAGGCAGGAGAGGTCTGCTGCGCCGTGCAGGAATCTCCCCGGCCAGGGATCGACCTTGTGCTGCAGTGGCTCTGTATATCTTCATAGGTAGAGGCTTAACCCCTTGGGCCAAGGTGAATGGGATTTTTGCTGCTCATACAAGATGTCCTCATTCCTTTATGGCTTTTGCACTTCACTGCTTTATAAATATTTTTCCCAAAGACGATGAAGCTTCCTGGGTATGAGTATAAATGTATTCACATTTTTGACCAGTGTCATCCTTGATTACCTCTTTCTCTCTCCTGTGTCTACTCTTTAAAGAGCAGTTACTCTTGGACGATGGCAGAAGCAGTTTTCCACGCCCCAAAGAGGAAGAGGAGAGTGTATGAGAGTTATGAGTCTCCGCTGCCCATCCCTTTTGGTCAGGACTGCAGTCCAAAGAAAGAGTTCAGAATATTCCGCGCCGAAATGATTAGCAACAATGTCCTCGTGAGGAACGCAGAAGATATCGAGCAGCTGTATGGGAAGGCAAGTGCCAGCAAGTGTCAGTGGGCCTCCCCATCCTGTGCACCCCAAACACAAGCCAGGAACAGCCGTTCCCCCTCCGGTGGTACAGCGTAGGAACAGAGCTATGTGAAGCCAGTGCCCAGAGCCCAGAGTGCTAGGTATGATGGTCATGCCCCGCCAGAGAGCCTGTGTTCAGCAGTGAAGAAGGGGCGGGTGGTTTCCATTCTGGTCTCTCAATTATAAAAACTACCCATGTCCGTTGTAAAAAAAAAAAAAAATGTTCCCAAGCAATTTACAGAAGTGTAATGGGTAAAAAGTGAAATTCTCCGCTCGCTCCCATTCCACTCCCAGCAGCCACGGAGTGGCGTGTTCTGGGTCACAGACCAACTGAGTGAGGCCCCAGCTCTGCTCTGGCTCCTTGTCTGCCCTCTGCCCTCGGGACGTCTGCGCGAGGACCAGTCCTGGTTTTGCTCCTCGCCGTTAGTGACGGGCTTGGGTTGAGATTGCCAACTTTAATCCCGTAGCTAATTCATCACTTGCGGAGGGGGCGGATTTTTTAAACAGCTTTAATGAAGTGTAATTTGCAACTATAAAATTCACCCATTGTACACGTGCCGTGCCTGAGCTCCCAGCGTCAAAGCCCAGTGGGAGCGTCCCGTCAACATGCTTCATCCCCGCCCCAGCCCAGCTCTGATCCCCTTTGTCTCTATGACTATCTCTAGATATTGTCTATAAAATATTTCGGTTGTATAGTGGGGTGCAGCAGTGACATTGACCCTGAATACAGGGGGGCCACCCGAGACAGTCAGTCCCCACATGCATGACCCATGCCGTTGAGTGCGCGGCTTTGCAAAGCGCTAATCACCACACGGCTGCTGCCTGCTAAATCTATAATAGGTGGAGGGTAGAGAGTGTTTATTTCCATTTTCTCTGGGTTTCAATATTTTGCACTTACTTTAAATGGGGAGGTGGGCACCTGTGTTGCTTTAGAATCAGCAGGAAGGAGAGGAATTCTTTGATTCTGGGTACAAGAGAATCGGTGCAGCTTTTTGTCCCTGGTAGACTTGGCTCCTGACCCACGTGTAGGGGCAAAACCTGCCTCTGTTTGCCTGGTGCCTGCAGCTCATCGGACTTAGACTGAAATCATCATTCTGAGGCACACAGAAAGCATATTAGCATCCTCCAGAGGTCTCCAGAGAAATGCCAAGGCCTTCAGTAGTCAGAGGGATGCTGTAGAGCTGTGAATAGTAAAATGTATCTCTTGTTAACGCAAATAGTTTTTCTGCCTTTGCCAAAACTAACTTTTCTCTCTCCTCCCTGAAGGGTTATTTTGGAAAAGGTATCCTGTCCAGAAGCCGCCCAAACTTCACAATCTCAGATCCTCAGCTAGTTGCTAAGTGGAAAGGTAAGCCTGGCTATCATTCCATTCTTCTGGCAAATAATCATTTTCTTCTATTTTTGATCTTAACACCTCCGATTGCAGAGTAAAATACTAGAGAAATAGCGTGCACTCTGGCAATCTTACTGCCAAAAATAGCAACTAAAATAATTCTCATCAAGGTGAAAGGATTCCTGGGAATGGTGAAAATGGCCTTTTTCTTATTTCTGCAGTTACTGAACGTGTTTACAGACATTGCGATTGTTAAGTATTGCCCAGCGGGCCTGTGCCTGTGGAAGGTACTGGTAATTAACACTTTGTGGTCCGCTCATGTATTAGTGCATGTTTTTGTCACCAGTATCAGGTGGCCGCTCACGTATTAATATGTGTTCATCTAGTCTCGGGTTTTTCATGCCACGGTGGATTTATTTGGAACTATTAGGAGCTGTTTCTTTGATCGTACTCAGTCTAGAAGCTTTACACATTGTTTTGATGAAAGTGTAAGGTGTTTTATGAGAGATATTACAGTTTTTTTAATATCCAGTCATTCAGGAGTTGTGTGTGTTTTATTGAATGCTTCTACCATTCATGCGGTGGTAAATTTAAAGGGCACCGGCACACAAAGTGTTAAGTACCTGCTCACCTGTTCTGTGCAAAATGAGTTTTTTATTGTATTTCTGGAGTAGAACTTGCTACAGTAACCATGACCTTCATGCATTTGTTAAAACACATTGACATGTGTAGTTCTCACTTGCTGGTCCTCTTCTTTAGCTTACAAATTTTTTCGTCTTGTATATTCCTCAAAGTCTCATGGTGATTACATAACCAATAAGAGCAGATTCAAACATAATTAGAAAAGATTTTTTGCAACATTTCATTGTTAAAAAAATTCAAATTTTTCTGCCCTATGTACAAAAGAAGTTATAAAATTGTCCTTTTACAATGAGAAGTGAAAAAAGCATTGAAATTCTCCAATCAAACAAGCATACAAGAATTTTTATGTTTTAGGGGTTTGGTTTGGTTTTTGTTGTTGTTGTTGTTAAACATTGAGAGCAGAACAACTTACTGGAATATAAAGCACTGAATGAGCTTACCTTTAATGGAGAAAGGACATATTTTCACAAAAGCAATATTTTGCCCCATTCCATCTCCATTCGATGTCGATGCAAACGTACCATTGGCCATTTGGTCTTTAAAAATGCAGGGTGCGTGTGCACCCACACCAGCTCCTCTGTGCGTCAGACAGGGCCAGGGAGGTGAAGATG
Organism: Scalopus aquaticus; assembly: GCA_004024925.1. NCBI lineage: Eukaryota > Metazoa > Chordata > Mammalia > Eulipotyphla > Talpidae > Scalopus > Scalopus aquaticus. The sequence goes on from PVIJ01000049.1 coordinate 285,469, forward strand.
AAAGGACAGGGCCAGCAGGATGTGTGGAACCAGAGTTCAGGTTGCTGCTTAAAAATGTCCTCTTGGTTCTGGAGGAAAGCCCCAGGGTCCCTCTGCGGCAGACACCCCCTCTCTGCTGCTGGAACATCACTTGTATCTTCGGCCTCCATTTCCAGCTGTGCAGCTGTGCCTGTTTCATGGATTGACGGCCCGTCCAGCCAGGGTCTGATCCACCCCACTGACAAACCCTGCCATTCACAGCAGGCTCTCGGTTTACCGAGTGTGTGCTCCGCTGAATCTTAGCCGCACAGCAGGTCCATCCTGCCCTGCTGCCTGCAAATTAATCTCGCAGTTCTCAGCCTTGAGATGAAATGGTCTGATAGGTGGATTCATTTCAAAATAACCTGGGGTTTGGGGGACGGGGGAGGGAGCGGTAGAAGAACACATGAAACCAAATCCATCCTGAGTTCATTGCTAAAACTGGATGATAGGACATTGGGAAAATTTATTCTGTCAGTCTCTCTCCATTTATGTGTTTGAAAATTTTTCATAACTGAGAAAAAGTAGAACAAATAGCTGAAGGAGCCCACTAAGCCACACCTATCACACAGCTTCGACATTTACTAATATTTGGCCCCAAAATATAAGTTTACAAACAGTAGGACAGTCTCAACAACTGCAGATCTTTTCCTGATCCATGCAGTATCTAAGTTTTAAATAGTGTTAGAAATTTGAAGAAAATTAATTGACGCCAAGGAAACAGAAACTCTGGTTGCAGGCTGCCCTGACAAGGGAAATCTCAAGTGTGCCCTTTGGGGGGTTCTTTGTAATCTGTCTCCACCTCATCTCCTCCTTTCACTCCCTGTTGGGGCCGTTCATCTCAGGCTGTTCCACCAACCTGCCCTGCATTAGCTGTCCCTCAGCTGGGTCCTTCCTCTGTCTCTGCCCCAGCCCCCTAGTGAACTCTTACTCATCCTTCAGAACTCAGCTCAGTTCCTCCTCCTCCTTTGTGTTTTTTCCTAATCTTTCCAGGTCAAGTTAACCCTTTGTGATACTTCATCTGGTCCTCTGTCAACTTGAGTTAGACTCGAACCTTTCTGGTGTCTCTCCCATTAGACTCTGAGTATCTCATAGAGGGGGGTTTGCCATTCAACCTCTGTATCTCCAGCAAGTGGCTCACTTGGGGCTCCTCACGCTTTTTGTGTCACTTCACGATTGTGAGGACTTATCTGTAGCCTGTGCAGAGGTCTGACTCTGGATCAAAGTTAGGGGAACAGCTGCAACCCCAGCTTCATGAGCTCTCTCCAAGACCTGGCTGTCCTCTACCCAATGCACGATTCCTCTGAGCTCCTTAACACAGACACTTCTAAGTGTGAGCCCCCATGGGCTAGCTTGTCGAAAGTTCCGTCACATAGGAACAAACCCATGCTTTTAACTGGCAGACGGTCATCCCAATATGATGCCGTATTCAAAGGAAGTACTCACTCCAGCGTGTGTAAGATAAACCACAGAGAGCAAGAGGCGCTCGTAGGGGAACATCCAGAGCGCCGGGGCACGGAAAGACTCGACATCACCTCACGTTGAAGGCAGGGGCCCACCCAGGAGTGTCGTTTGGAAACAGATCTACTCTTCTTGGACTGTAATTACTTCTATCCCTTGATCTCAAGTGAAGGAGTTAAGCTGCCGGTCTGGAGGGAGAGGCAGTCTTAGTAACCCTGGTCCCGGCTGCCTGCGGGCCACACTGCCTCTTCAAAGCAGATTGATGCCTGTGGGTGTCGTCTTGTGCCTAAAATTTTTAATAATTTTTTAAGCGCAGGTGCTTTCCTGTGCATGCTTATGAACTCCTTGGGGTGGGGTTGGGGGGGAGAAACTTCCCAGGAATAAAAAAAAGAATGTGTAATGAAGTTTTGTGTATCTGAAGAAACTGGAGGGCATAAGCATTCAAGATGGACGAGAGGGTCCTCTCCCTCATGCCGCTGCTGACCTGGGCAGCCCAGGGACTCCCTGTGCCAGGAAGGGTGTGTGACTGGCCAGCCACTGCAGCAGGGGTGGGCACGGGAGTGGCAGGCTTGCCGTTGCTGGTCACACCGCATCAGCCAGCCATCCAGGTGTGTGATCTTGTGACTCTGAATGTTCTTTTTTCTTGAATTTTCAGTGTTTATTTTTTCACATAAGGCAAGTTTGCTTGAACTAATGGATCTTGTTTGTCGTTACAGATGTGAAGACAGATTGGCCTATCATCACCGCTAAGAAGTAAGTGATGGTGGACCTGGCCTTGGTCAAGGTGATGGTTTGGGTCAGACCTGGTTTTATTTATTTATTTTTTTAAAAGATTTATTTATTTATGCATACAAGCTGAGGTACAGGCCAGAGGCGTGGGGCAGCAAGAGGGTTCACAAAGACAGAGTGGGGAACAGCACAGGCAGATCAGAAATACATGGCTGAGGGGAGCAGTGGGCGAGGCAGGAGAGGTCTGCCGCGCCATGTGGGAATCTCCCTGGCCGGGCATCGAACTCGCATCACCGCTGCAGACAGCTCCACAGCGCAGCGTTTAACTGCTGCACCACCAGGGAGGCCCCAGACCTGGTTTGAGATGGCCTTTTCAGAGGTGGCCTTCTACACCCTTTTATTAATGGACTGATTTTAGTGGTAGGTGTGTCCTTGAAGATTTTGTCTGAATTTAATGTGGATCAAATCATATATGAAATGTTCTAAGTTTATTTTTAAAAATAATCCTCAGCCAGATCCTCTGCCAGCTGAACTCCCTCCAGAGTCTAACAATTACCCGGTAATGTACACGTCCTTAGGAGCTAAGTGGCTTACTCATGGCTGGAGCGCTGGCCGCCTGCCCATGTGGGCACAGATGGCCGCCCCCGCTGTGCGCCTGGGGTCAGAGCAGGAGGCCCGCACAGAGGCTGGTCTGGTCCACTCCCACCGCCGGGTCCTTCCTCTGGGCTCTTGTTCGCATTGGTCCCGTTTCCCGGACATCGCCCCCACCCCCGGCAGGCTTGCTGCCCGCCCGTTCCGGGGCATCCGGACCCAGCCCTCCTCCACCCGCCCCCCAGCGAGAGGGGCTTGCTCCCCAGCTCCACGAGCCGGCCTTGGCGCCCCCCTGTGCCGTCATTCACTGAGGTTTAGTCAGCTGTGGAGACGGCCACGACCGGCTCCCTCTGCAGCCCGCGCTCCGCAGTCTCTCGGCAGGATTCTCTCAACTCCACGTTCATCCACCCGAATCCTCGTCGTCCCTGAGGGGCAACTCTTCCGTGAAACCATCTAAAACTACTCAAACCCGTGATTTCTCCTCTTCAAGCACGCGTCGGCAGAGCCTGACAGCTCCCTGGGCGCCCAGTAACCCCTGGCCAGAGGAGGGGCCAGGAGGCTGTGGCCTCAGGGGCTGCAGGCCAGGGTGTAGGGCTCTAGACTGTGGGAGGGGCCCGCTGAGACCCCAGCAGAGCCCCCTCCCTGGACACGCTGCCAAATAGGCTGCTGCACCCAAAACCTGGACCCCAGAAACAAAGCGAAGCCCCCCCCACAGAGCTGCGTCCTGGTCGGGATGGCTGCTCAGGGAGGGCGCCACCACCTGAGGGCCAGCCCCGAGCAGTTAACAGTCCAAGGATTTGACGGACCTTTAAGTGGTGTCTTAGGGCTGCCATAGCAAAGTACCACAAGCTTGGGGGCTTGAAAGAACAGAAATTGATTCTCACAGTTCTGGAGGCCAGACGTCCATCACCAAGGGTTGGCGGGGCTGTGCTCCCTCAGGCTCCAGGCAGGACCCCTCCTTGCCTCTGCTGGCTGCCAGCTGGCCCCCCCAGGCCTGTGGACTCACCACTCCAGCCTCTGCCCCTGCCTCATCACGCGGTGTTCTCCCGCGAGCCCCTGCACGTCTGTGTCCAGATTTCCCTCTTCTGTCAGGACGCCAGCCAGTCTGGCCTCAGCTTAACTCGATCGCCCCTGCAAAGGCCCTGTGTCCGTATAGGGTCACATTCTCAGGTGCCAGGGGTTAGGATGTGCCCACAGCAACCTCATGGGGTTAGTTATTAAACATGTCACTAACGCAGCTGCGTGTGGTCATCATGCAAGATGCAAAGCTGCCCAGGAAGCCTAAGTCAGCATACGACGCCCCCGCTAATGGCCTGCCTTCCTGGACTCCGTCCACACTCTTCTCCCCCGAAACACTTTTGGAATGCTGTGTGGTGTCATCACGCCAGTTGCTGTTTTTCTTCAATTCTCGAGTGGTGGGACTGCCAGCTTCTCGTTTTTTCAAAACTGCTTTGCCTGTAATTTGGGCACTTCCCTCGATCTCGTGAATCCCACAGTCTTCCTCAAGATTCAGGCTTTCAGTTGCCATCACCACGCATTCCGTTCACTCGATAGACACGCGCACAGGCCTGGCGGCGGAAGCAGGAACGTTGCATGAAAGGGGGTGCCCTTGAGCGGGGCTAGTGTGTTGTAAGAAATTTTCAGGTTGCAGCTTTCATTTCCTCTGTGGACTTCGGGGAGTTTAAAGACGTTACTAGCACACACTGTCAGAAAATTAAGCCCCCCACCATCCCCAATCAATACGCGATTCAGCGTTTGTTCACAGCACTTGCGGCGCAGTCTGCCTCTCACCGCCTCGCGTTTTCCAGCTTTGGCTTTTCATTTCTCTCCTCCCGCCGCCTCAGCTGCCGGGACCCTGTGCTGTGGAGAGCAGGCAGTGGCACACGCGTGTGCTCGCAGGTCCAGGGCTGCTCAGAGCGGGACTGCCAGACCTTTGATCCGGTGGTTCTTTCACACGTTTTGAGTCGGAGTTTGATGAAAGTTGTGGGTCACTTCCCCAGAAAAATACGCATTGACTCAAAAATGGGTGTGTAAAGAAAGGAGATTTAGAGGCAGCCGAGAGCCAGTGGCTTTAGCTATAAAGGGCACTGGTGGTGTCCAATCCCCCAAATGAAAGCTCTGACTATGCAGAGTGGCCACTCCAGGGTCACTTTTTTCCTTGCGGGCAGGAGTAGTACCCGGCAGGCTCTCTGCGAGGTAGCCCTGGGAATGCCCAGGCACAGGTGGGAAAGCAAGCCCAGTTTCGTCACAGTCCTGCGACAGACTGGGCCAAACACAGGAGGTGCCAGACGGAGTCCGTGCGTGCCGTCAGTGCACCCTCCTGCCTCCAGGTCGGGCAGCCTTCACCTTGACGTCTGAGGCACTGCTCCCAGTAAGACGTATCATCCCCGTCAGGATAAACAGGGCGTGGGCAACATGGGGAGTCTCTTGCTGAATCAGGGTTAGGCAGCCACTAAGCTCTTCTTTAAATACAGCAGAAACCAACTTCCTTGTTTAATTGTGTGTGTGAGGTAGCAGCGTATACACTGTGGCCTATTCAGTCATGCACAGCCAGGCCAGATGCCCACGGTGGGGAGCAGGGAGGTGTGTGTCCCCAAGACACGCGCCATCTTACATGCTGTAGGTAGAGGCCAAAGCTGCTTGAGTGCCCGCCCAGTCAGCCCCGGGGTGTTTCCCAGTGGACAGTCCTCCAGCATGGAAACACCCTGCAGCGTGGGGTGTCGGCCCTTCTTCCCCAAGACAGACAGAACCCTGTTGTCCCGCCGATAGCTCTTTGGAACCTGGGGCATGTTTGGGGGTTGCCTTCAAGTGTTAGAAACATTCCATTAAGGTAAACCCTGACAGCCGCGACAGGGAATGACTCCTTCCCCTAGAATGGCTGCCGGTGGCCATCACCATTTTCTCCTGTGCTGCTGTGAGGAGAGTTTGCTCAGGTTGTCAGGTTGCTTCCAGGATGAGCACAGGCTCTTGACGCTGAGTGTCGGGGCCTGGAAGCCCTGAGAAGGCCAGCAGGGACGGGGGCGGGGTCGAGCAGGCGGGGAGCTCTTGTTGGCCCACCGCGTTGAAGTTACATTAACGTTGCTACTATGCCTAAACTAGGGATCCTCTTTTTTTGTCAAATTAAGCAGGCAAGGCTTTACGATAATAAGAGCAAAAAGAAACATGTGCCAACAGCAGAACAGAGACAGGTTTGCCTGGAGCCCACAGGCGGGCGGACTCCGTCAACGCAGCGCCTACTTCCCACCCGCCGCCCTTCCTTGCTTTGTTGTCTTTTAAATAGGGAAATTCCAGCTCTGTTACCTCAGTGTTTCTGTCTCCCAGGTATCAGCGGGGCGTGGAGTGGGCCCGGGAGCTCACGCGCAGACAAGGGCAGGATGAGAGCGCGGTGCAGAGCGCGCTCGGGGCCTGCACAGACGCGCCGGAGCAGCCCCCTGGGAGAGGGAACCAAGAGGCTGTACCGCCCGGCGCTCCGAATGCTGACACGGCTTCCAACGTGGACAGCACAGCAGGTGGAGAGGAACTTCCTGTGGCGGAGAGGGACACGGAGAAGTCCGACGGCAGGGGAGAGGCCGGCGTGCCAGCAGCCAGCCCGCAGGAGGGCCCAGGAACTGCTGACAGCCGGGATGGACGCGTGGCAGAGGTCTCTGCTCCTGCACCCCAAGACCACTGCCACCAACAGGATGTCCTGCTGCCACGGGGTGGCGCCCAGCCTCAGGACAGCGGTCAGGCAGGTGTCCTCTGTGCTCCAGAGAGGAGGCCAGAGGAGTGTGTGCTGGTGGAGGAAGCCGTGTGTGATGTGAGCGAGGGGCAGGACGCCCCAAGGGAGCAGGTAGGTAGAGAAAATACACCCCTTCCTCCAAAGATGGGTGTTTTGGGCCCCTGGGAGGTGTCGGCTAGTCCAGTGCCCCTTCTGGGGACTCAGTAAGCCCCAGCATAGGTGCACGGGTGTGGACACAACCCCGAGGGCACCGCGGGGCCTGGGTGGCTCCACTGTTGTGAGAACTGTTTCCACTAAAACCTCAAAGTTTGTGAGTAACTTTACTTTTAAAAGATGTATAAATTGAAGTAGACCCAATAGAATTAAAAAGAAAAAACAAGAACGCCGCACCAAGTACACTCAGTCTTGAGCATAGTCATGGGGGTGTCACCTGTCAAGGAAACATCCAGAAGCCAACTCAGGGACAGTCTTCGTGGGAGGCAGGTCCCCTTGAAGGACCTGTAGCAGCTAAAACTGAGACACTGGTGGCTGCACACACCCACCTGAGGCTGCAGTAGCCTCATTAAGAACTTAGGTGCACGCTAGTGAGATATTCAGGTGGGGAAAGTGGACCAAGAAAATGAGCAGAACTGCGAGGAAAACTCCTGGAAGAAAAAAGAAAGAAATCAAAATGTTAATCATAGAAAAACAAAAACTTTCCACATAAGCAATAAAAAAATCATTTTTTAAGAATATTAATCCAGTGCATGTGAATCTGGGGACTGTATGAGACTATACAGCCACCTCCCCATGACATTTGTTCTGGAATGTTTTATTTCTTTCTCTTCAGTTGGTGCAAAAAAAGAGACTAGTCTGCAGAAGAAATCCATATAGGATCTTCGAGTATTTACAGCTCAGCCTAGAAGAGGTATGTGCCCAGCCTGTTACCTTTTGAGTTCTCAGTCTCCGGCCCCGGGCGGCCGTATAGATGAGACTAACTCAAATGTGATCCTGAGTGTAATTCAGAAACTGGTCTTCAGGACTGGAGCTGTAACTTGGAGTTGAAGTCGCTGTGGGCAGCTTCCAAAGCAGGCCTGCCTCGAGCTCACTCCTCAGCCCTGAAGTCCTCAGCACTGAGATGGTCTTTGAGGGCCTTCCCTCCGTCATTGCACTGAGGTTTCAAAAGGATTGTCCAAGTACTTCTTTTCACATCAGAATTTCTGATTGGCTGAATATTATGTTGCTGATTTTCATCAGTTTAAAAAAAAAAAACAACCAGCTTTATTGAGATACAGCTTGCATACCGACCATACCTCTCGTCCACCCAGTGGCTGATAGTATCAGACCAGCTTTGGATAAGCTGTGTGTGATTCAGCCAGGTCATGACTGCCGGGAAAGTAAGTGGACTCCGGGTATTTCCTTCTGCACAATTACTAACCCACATGCCCTTTGCTTAATGCATAGTTGACCTCAAAAGTTGGCTTAAAGTGGCTTTCTGAAAACTGTATATTTGCCCTCTGATTTGGGGTTCCTCCCTTGTGGCCACGTGGCAGTCCTTCCTTTTCTGCCAGTATTTCCCCTGTGCTGCCTGCCTCTAAGACAGCACTCCTCCTTCATTCTCAGCCCTCGCCCCTCCCGCCCCCGAGCACTACGCCCACTTTGGAGGAGCATCGAGAGGAGTCGTGTCCGCTTGTTCTCCAGCTCTCCCAGTCAGTGCCGCCAGAGGCCCCAGTGCGCGGCACGGGCTTCCAGAGCAGAAGGGGGTATTTGGAATAATTCACTTCGTCTCCTCACTTTACAAATAGCCGCGTCTTCTATGGAAGACAGTAGCCACTTGCGACTCCCTAAACCAGTTCAAAGTAACCAGGATTCAGTTGCCGTTTCTCAGCTGCACGGCTACATTTCAAACACTGGGCGGCACGGTGCAGAGCGGTCCCGTCCTCCTGGGGGGCTCCCTGGCCAGCACGTCCTCCAGGGGCTCGTGTGTCGTATGTTGTCATCAGGTGTCTCTTACCTTGTGGGGTCAGTGCTAGGCGGGGTGCTGAGAGGCTCAGTACGTTGGTGCTGCCATTCTTGTCACTGTCTTACTGGAAACATGACTTAGCAACTCTGGGGCCGCCTCCTCTTGAGTGACAGAAGCCTTCCCTTTACTCACGGTTTCTTGCTGATTGTAAACCAGCTTGGGATGGTCATCTTTTCTTAGATTTATTTTTAGCCTTGAAATTTGAATGAATCATTTATGTTTGAGCATCATTTTGGTGATGACATCATTAATGATGTATCATTCGATATTGTGTGTCCAGAGTCATGATGCATTTGCTCGGACAACAGAAAAAATAGGTCATGACTTTTCCAGCAACCCAGTAAGTACATTAATTTGTATTTGAGGCACAGGGAAATCAGCCTGAAGATAACTTCTCAGGAAAGTGGACAGTTTCTAATGAGGATTTTCTGCTCCTGCTGTTTTCAGGCCTTCTTCCTGGTCTACGCCCTGGGATGTCTCAGCATTTACTCTGAGAAGGTAAGTTCTTTAATTAAGCCACAATCCACTTAAAATGTTCCTGATGTTTGAAGCCGGTTGTCGTCATTTCCATCTTGCTTTGACACAAATGTGTGTACTTCCACGCAGTAAAGTAACAGCAAAATTGTTCTTGAAGCTTCGGCTTTGGGTCCTGAATTGCAGCTGGTCAGGTGAAAGTCAGTTTTGACCCTTTTGGATGGAATTTCATTCCCAGAGACGAGGAGAAGAGCAGTCCTCTTCTATAGTGATCAGGAAACTGTTGCAACAGCACTAAAAGCAAAAAACAAGACAAAATAAAAACTCCCAGCTACTTTGGCAAGGGCTCTGTGTTAGACCTTTTCACCCAGTGCTTCTAGCCCTCAGCCCCGCTGCTCAGGCTTCTCCAGGTGCCATAACAGCCTCGGTGGAAGTGAGTGGCTCGGCTGGGGTCCCACAGCCATTCTGCTTAGAATCCCGGTCTGGACCATATCGGGGTAGCTCCAAAGCCTGGGGTATTGCACTGGAACCTGCTGCCCTTTGAGAAAGATGCCCCTGAGACGCTGACGCCCTTGCTGGCCTCCTTTGAGGAGCCGGCGCCGGGTGCACATGGAGGAGACACCCCTTGTTGTCCACATTTTGTACTTTTTGAATTTTCAACGGGGTGAATATAATACCTACACAGAGTAACGCAAATAAAACTGAAATGAAAAATAGAAAGGTAAGCAGACCGCAAACAGAAGGTCTGTTTTATTCTGATCTTAGGAACAAATAATTGTTTCAGTCATCAGATGCTAACCATACGAATTTTTTTCATAAGTCTTCAAGTGGTTTGGAAACAGTTGTCTGGCTGACGGGTGAATCATCACTTTCCCAGACGGGGGCCTTTCTAACCCACCCTGCCTCCTCTCCTGGGCCCTCGCTGCTTTCCAGAGCATTCCAGCTGCCACCTAGAACCCGAAGCAGCATCCGGACACGCTGGGCTCCCTGTAGGGGTCACAGCCCCCTCTGAGACCATGGCTGACAGGAGGGTGGGGTGTGTGCTCGCTGTGGTATTTGAGGCCACACACATACGCTGTTTCCACCTTAGAAACAACTGGAAAAAAAACAACAACACAACTCCCCCCCCCAAAAAAAAAACCTTTAGCTCATATTTATGATATTAAATTCTCAGACTGAGCCAAACTGAGCAAATCTCATTGAGTAACTCAACCCTAAACCAGCTGAAATAACTGGTCATTAAGCACTATGTATTTTTACTGTGTTTTTTGCTATGGCTACCCCAGAAAGTTGTCTGAACCCAGTATTCCTGTCACTTCAATTCCTGCATGAGCAACAATCTGTGAGAAGCCGGATTATTGATTTGTGTCATGAGATCATGAATTCTCTTGTTTCCAGACTAAAGGGAGCTTTTCCTTTTTAGTTTTTATTATTATTATTATTATTAAGCTTTTACAAAATTGTTTGGCTTTTCTGAACATGGCCTGCTATTTAGTAGCTTTTCACAAGGGTCTGTGAAATGGTTGGAAAAGACGACACTCCAGCCTTGGTGGACAAACCACTGTATGCCTGCAGTGGAACCTAGAGCGACACAGACCGCCAGGGACCCGGGGCGAGTGTGTGTTGCAGGGAAACCTGGAGTGATCTATAGCTGCTGGGAAACCTTCAGTGTGTTTGTGCCTGCAGGAAAAGCTAGGGTGAGTGTGTGACCCCCGTGAACCCAGCGTCATCATAGCCCGCAAAAAAAGCTAGTGAGTGTATCCTTGTAGTCAAACCCAAAGTGTGCCTGTCAGGAAACCAGGAGTGCGTATGTGCCTGCCGTGAAAGCCAGCGTGAGCGTGTGCCTGCCGCGACTCCTAAGTTGATGGCTGTCTCCCGGGAATCCTAGTGTGTCCCTGCCTTGACACCTGTGTATGCAGACGTGATCGTGACCCTTAGTTTTCCCAATATCTTTAGGAGCCTTTACCGATTGTGAACCTCTGGAATGTTTTCACCACGATCCAGCCCACATTCAGGACGACGTACATGGCGTACCACCACTTCCGAAGTAAGGGCTGGGTGCCCAAAGTGGGACTTAAGTACGGCACAGATCTACGTAAGTCATCCTTGGCTTGGTGGGTGTGAGGATCAGGGTTTGCTCTGATCCCTGGGGTGGAAATCGAATTGGTGACTTCACTTTCGTTCACGTGTTCTACAATGGTGTCCTCCTCCTGCCTAGATAAGGCGAGTGTGTGTTTGCATCAGGGGAGAGGCCGTGTCCAGAAAGAGGGAAAAGGCAGCTGAGGGGAAAGCGTGGGACTCCAGGCTCCACCAAATTAGACTTTTCCTCTTCCCTTGCTCTGTAATCTCAGGGAAGCCCCAGAGCACCACCAGCCTCCAGCCCATGATTGTGTGATTTCAGGGGGTCCCTTCTCAGGCTCAGCTGCGCCATCTGACAATGTGGGTGGTAGTCACCCCAGCAGCCGCACGAGCACATGCAAGGCGCCAGTACTTCCCGGTGCTCTTCTCCTGCCACCCTGACAGTTGTCCTCTGGGTGGTACTTGTGAGGCCCTCACTTTTCTGATGGGGAGACTGCAGTTTTGAGAGAGTGGTCATTTACCCTGAATAGTTTCCACAGCCAGTAACTTAGAGAACTGGGCTTTGAATTCTGGAGCCCAGGCTCGTAGAAACTTCCTGCCCATATTGAAACACACCTCCCTCCCCCAATCTTAAGGAGGAGTCTGGACCAGGTGAGCACCTCATTCAACACATACAGCACTGAGGGTCTCCCAGGCACACAAAATACAGAGGTGTACAGGACAATGGAAATCCGCCTTGATGGAGCTGCTTGTGTTCCGGTGGGGGAGACAGACACCCAGATTACACCCAAGGGTCGGGGTAGCTCGAGGTTTGCGAGGCTTCCGGGTCACAGTGTTGGCCCCGGTGATGCGGTTTAAGTGGGTGACCTGCCTGTGTCATTTCCCCTCGTTGGCTTCCCGCCCTGTCCACCTCCATGCCTCTGCCGGGGGCGCCCCTGGTATGACTGCTGGGCAGGTCTCCAGCCTCCTCACTGTGTGGGTGAAACTGGAGTGGAATTTTCCAGTCTGGCTACTGGGATGCATTAAGAGGGACCCTGGGGCTACGGGAAGTGAACTCTCTGGGTTCACAAGCCAGCTCTACCTCTCATCGCCTGTGTGACCTCAGACATTACGGCTGCTGTGTCTCCCGGCTTTCCCGCCGGGTAACATGGAGGACAACTTCCTGCAACACTGAGGCGCAGGGTCTGAGATCAGGCCTGTGAGCAGGCGCTTGACAGGCACCTGCTGTTTTCAGTAGTCGTGTTTGTGAGTGGGGTGAAGAGACTTTCCTAATTTAAAAAGAAGCTGCATTGTAAGGAGAGCCCAGGCGACTCTCTGCCCGCCGAGGCAGACCCTGCACTTGAGCTGCTGGTGACGACAGCAGGGGGTGCCCACCGCCCAGCAGCAGGTTGGGGTGTCCTCTCGCCCCGGGGAAGCGCTGGGTTCCTTGACTTGACCGCTTCTCCAGGCACGGCTGTGGTGCCTGCTGCCTTTTAACTCTGTCGTCTTGGTTGTGAAGCCAGCGACCTGCTGGCACGCACCCTGGAACTGCCCACACGGGTTAAGCCCAGCTTGGCCTCTGTTGTTCCTGCTGGCAGAGGTAGTGGCTCTTGACAAAGGGTCGTTATGAAATTCACATCTTATCAGGGAAACACTTCCCTTGGATAAATCTTGTCACTCATACTTCATTCCAGAAGCAGTAGTTGGAACAGCGATATAGGTCTCAAATCAAGTGCAGCTGTCGAGCTGGCTGATCCCCCATGGTGACACCAGACTCGAAGCCAAGTGGGAGCCCCTCCCCACTTCCACACCCAACCCTCCCCGAGAGCCAGGGCCTGCCACGCTGTTTATCTCCTCCCTGTCTATCTCCTCCCGTCTGGTGAATCTTCACACTCCTGTGAGGCATGTGAGTCCTTTATAGCTTGTGAGTCTCACGGCCAGTAGTTGGGGGGTCCATCTGTACCCCCCCACACACGTGACCAGCGTAGCCGAAAGCTGCTAACCAGGGTTAGCGCTTCAGTCCCGCCAACAGCTACTGGTTGATTTGACTTGGTCCAGTTCCTCCTCAGCCTCTGCACACCCCCAGTCGGGACTCAGAGTGACCAAGTCTGGTCATGTGACTTCACAGCTCTTGGCACATGAGAAACCGTGAAACTGGTGGCGTGGTGGGAGCTGTTAGGCCAGCAGTCACACTCCCAGAGCCAAGGGGCCTCCAGATGCCGCCGCCAGGTGCGGGGAGCCGGGGCCGCCCCGGAGAGGTGTCGGCACATCTGGGCAGCCCTGTCCTCATCCCAGTGTGGGCTGGCCCTCTCCTGACCCACCCTCTTGTCTTATTTTCCTCTAGAACTTTTAGAATGGATTGGTCAACATTTGCGCCTAATAATCCATGTTCATCCGTAAGTATTTCTGCACGCAGCTCCTCAGAATAGGGATAGTCTCCTCCACAGCTATAAAACCATACAATATCTATGAAAAATCAGAATTATTGGAGGATTTCCACTAAATCCCAGTCCATATTTCAGTTTTCCAGCTGTCCCTGAAATGTCTTTGGCTTAGCGGTTGTTTTTTTTTTTCATTTTTTGATACAGCTTCTCATCGAGATTCAGGTGTCACATTGGTTGTATGTCTCCCTTGGTTTCCTTGGGCTGTCATAATAAAGAACCCCAAAGTAGGCAACTAAAAGCCACAGCCATTTATCCTCAGGGTTCTAGAGACCAGTCCTGAAATCCAGGTGTGGATGAGCTGAGCCCCCCCCGAGGCTCTAGGAGAGAACCTTCCCTGTCTGTGCCAGCTCCCAGGGGGGTCGGCGTGCCTCGGCAGTCGTTGCACGCTCTGCAAAGGTCCTTTTCCCCACTGAGGTCCCAGCCACAGGGCGCAGGCTCCGGGGGGCTCACCTCTCAGCCCGCCTCATCCTCTCCTCATCTGAAACTCTTGCTGATGGTTTGTTTGCCCTGGCTGGTGTTTTCTGAAGAGTTCGGCAGCATAGCCACGTTCTAAACACGTCTGCTCGCTTGCCCACGACTCGATGTGAGTCCACACTCTGTGGCACACTCGGGTGCTAGGCCCTGCCCGCCACTGTTGGCGATGCCGTGTTTGAGCGTTCAGCTGCGGGAGCCGTGGTCACAGGTGGTGGAGTCACTCTCTCCTCTCGCGCTGACCAGGTAATTCCGAGGATGAGACTAAATGTCTGGGTCCCTGGGAATTATGGTTGCTCGAATTAACTACTGTGCTAATCACCGCTTTTAACTTTCTTTCCGTGCCATGTCTCATCCATCTGTGAACAAGGGCTCGCCTTTGTTCTCCCCCACTCTTTGGGACTTTATTTTTTTTTAAAGATTTATTTATTTATGTGTACAAGCTGGGGTGTAGGCCAGAGGTATGGGGGCGGTGACAGGAGTCACCAGAGACAGAGTGGGGTGCGGAACAGGCAGATCGACTGAAGTACACTGCTGAGGGGAGCAGTGGGCGAGGCAGGAGAGGTCTGCTGCGCCATATGGGAAGCTCCCTGGCCAGGGATCGAACTCCTGCTGCAGTGGCTGTGGTAGCGTCATAGTGCTGCGACTTAACCCCTTGCACCACTAGGGAGGCCTGACACTTTATTTTTAAATGTCCCTTATTTCTCAGACTCTTGAAGCTTTCATCTTTCTGCCTGGCAGGCGTTTCTGTAAAACAGTGTCATTTTCTTTCCGAGTGCACTGTCATCAAGATAGTTACTATCTTTGGGGGGAACTTTTTGAGCTCCTTATGCCAGCCACTATGCCAACGCTTTGCCCTTCACCATTACCCCATTGTTCAGAAAAAGGAAATTGAGGCAGAGGGAGTCATCACGTGATCTGGGCCCTGCGGAGCCTCGAACTCTGGTCTGTGTGACGCCTGTTCATGCCGGTAACTTCTGAGCGGAGCCACCTTCTTGCAGCCAGCTGCAGGCCCCAGCCTGGGGGAGGGGCTGCTTTCAGGCTGTGTGTCCCCGGTGTCCTTAGGCGATGGCAGTGGAGGGCAAGGGAAGATGTGTTTCCCTTCAGTCTTCATCCTGTCGTGTTCACAGCTGAGACTCCGAGAAGCTACTCACTTGCTTAGAGCCGCGCAGCCAGGAATGCGGGGGCTGGGCCAGAAGTGGGGCCCTGGACTCACTTTCATCCCTTGTGGGGTTTCCTTCCTCCCCAGCACATCTCCGAGCTGAGAACTGGGTGTCGCGTGTGCCTTACGCCATGCATTTGAGCTGACCCACCGAGTATTTTAAATGCAGCCTAAAAAATAGAATAAGTGGAAGGAAACTAGCCCTGGGAAGCCGGCGAAGCCTGGAGAGGGCGCGCACCGCTGCGGGTCCTCCCTGCCTCGTGCCACCTGCCTGGCATGTGAGTAGCTGCAGGACTGACCTGGCCACGAGGAGATGTCTGTCAGTTACTCAGAAAAAACACAAAAGTTTTTCCTTCAACTTTTCTGCCTTGGTTTTTGCAAGGGGACAACTAAGAACTCAGGGGCGTAAGGTGATTCCCAGAGCTATGATTATGTAAAAACCCCAACTCTCAGGGGCTCACAATCAGAACTTCCCCCCCCCCCACAATGTGTTGATGTGAAGTCCAAGGTGTGTGACCAGTGGTGGCAGGTGCTGCTGGAGTCTTGCCCGCCACCTGGTAGCTCCGGGTCCTCAGCACACAGCCCCCAGAACCCCCCAAGAGGACGGAGCTCTGGCTTGGCCTGTGGACAGCAGCCCGGAAGTGCCACGGCCACGCTGCTGGAGACTGATGATCCGTCAGGCCACGTGCCGGGGAGGGGAAATGGCTCGGACGACAGGGAGCCAGGCCTTGGCACAGGCTGTGCCTTCAGAGGGCTCCGGGGGTGCCAGGGTCCCCGGCCCAGGCTCCTTGGCAGGAGCAGCTCTGTCCTCCACAGGTTGTTAGTTGTGCACCGGTAGCTGGTGGCACTTAGGCGTAGGTTATTTTCCCCCACTTGCTTGTGGATTTCTTGAAAACAGGCCGAGTCTTACTTTCCACCAGCACCAGCCCCTGATTCAGTGCCCAGCCAGAGTACCTCAGATACTTCGAATCAAACTGATCTGAAATGAATGACAAAATGCTGATCCCCGTTATATAAACTTCACATTCTCGACAGCATCTTGTGCTTGTGGGGAGGAGAGGCAACACAGGAATCGCTTGCGCTTCACTTCGGAACTCCCTCCCAGCGGGGGTGAGGCCAGAGCCTGGGGGCCTTGGCTCCAGCTTTACTGGCTGCATTTTGTTCTGG
The DNA here is from genome assembly GCA_004024925.1 of Scalopus aquaticus. Taxonomy (NCBI): domain Eukaryota; kingdom Metazoa; phylum Chordata; class Mammalia; order Eulipotyphla; family Talpidae; genus Scalopus; species Scalopus aquaticus. The sequence goes on from PVIJ01000049.1 coordinate 301,764, forward strand.
CGGGCCGAGGGCGGGGTGAGGAGGATTTGGGTTCAGACACAGACCCCAGGCAAGTTGCTGATGATCGGCCCAGAGAACTATCCGTGTGTTGAAGTTCGCTTTCTTTCTCTTTTCTTTGCAGTGCTGTATCGAAAAGGCCCTCCATTTTACCATGCGAGGTTTGGAGCAGTTTTTAAATGAGTTAGTGGCTTGGTGGGGGGTGTTTCTGGGCTCCGCTCTAATTTTCAGCGCCATGCAAACAGTTACTCGTATTCCCCAAAGGATGGGGGCACACTGCCTGCACGCCTCACACGGCAGCTGGCTGGACCCCGTGGACGAAGGCCGGGCTCTGGGTGCCTGTCCCCGTGTCGGCCTACGCCTCCTTCTACTGACGTCCGAGTCGGTATCACTGCGTGTTTGTGGCCATGCACGGTGGCGTGGGCGCGCGAGCCCGCACGCTGGGGGGCTCTCCCTTTCCTGCACGAGTGGAGTCAGCCTGGAAGCTGCGGTGTGATTTTCTTAACTCGTGTCTTCTGTGTTCTGTCTGGGGGTGTTTAGGGTCAGTGGGTAGAAACGTCACTTTCCGTCTTCCTTGGCGGGCACAGTGTTCTCACACAGGCCGTGCGAGCCTGCTGGGTCTAAGCCCCTTCTCGTTCGCAGCTACTCCGTCATCATCGAGACGGTGGACGAGCACTTCCAGGGGTCTCTGCGCCGGCCTTTCAGCTGGAAGTCGCTGGCTGCCCTGAGCAGAGTTTCCGTTAACGTCTCCAAGGTGACGGGGGAGCAGCCGGGCCTCCGCGTGTCCTCGGGTGGTTGGATTGTTTTTTTAATGTGGGAACTTCAGAATGTTCTTGCCAGCGAAGCTCTGAAAGAGGGTGCTCGAAGCCGTCCTCCCACCCACCCCTGCGCTGGACCCCAGGAACTCGGCTTCCCAGTCTCCTGTGGGCAGCACACTCACGGAGCTGAAACATGGACATGTTTCTTTTTGAAGTTAGCGTGTCCCCTGACGAGGGGGAAGGGAAGGGCGCTCACAGCAAGTGCTCAGCACTTCCCGTGACGTCGCAGCCTGTCACTGTCCTCATCCTGAGGCGGATCAAAGCGTCGGGTGCCAAGGGACCGGCATTCGGGTGCCAAGGGACCGGCATTCGGGAACTGGGATTTGTCCAGAGCCCCCTGGCGCTCACCGAGACGGGAGGGAATCTCATCTTACACCAGGACTCCCGAGGCCAGGCGCTTCGGTGTTCTCTGTAGAGAACTCGGTAGTTTGCTGACTGTTGGGACTGCCCCGCCCCCGTCCCACTGCTGCTGGAGGCCAGGAGGGGGCGAGGCCAGCAGGTCCAGCAGGGGCCAGAGGACACCTGCCTGGGGTGCAGGCTACGAGGCTTTGACTTTAGCCTGGAAACAGTAGCTCTGGCCTGTAGAAATGGGGGCCGGCGCCGCTCCGGGTCCGATGCTCGTTTTATGGGACTTGGTGGTCTCTGTCACACATGGTGATTGCCGTGCTGGGCGCCCGTTGTCTGCTTTCTGGGCTCCCCTCGCCATGTCAGCAGTGCTCAGCCCTTAGTCTACAGTGGGAGCTGGTTAGGGGCCCGGGTGAGGCCGGCGTGCCTGGTGAGTTTTCCCTGGGGGTGCGTTGGTTGGGAGCCTGGACACGGCCGGCGTTTCCCGCTCTGCAGCCAAAAGTGGACTGATGTTTTGTGGGACGTGGGGGTTGTTTTCCGTTTCTCAATAGGAACTTATGCTGTGCTATTTGATCAAACCCTCCACCATGACTGACAAAGACATGGAGTCCCCGGAATGTATGAAGCGCATCCAAGTGCAGGTGGGTAAGCGCAGAGGTAAATTCCTGCCGGCCTGAAGGTTCTGTCCACGGGACCCTGCCTTGGAGCATGAGGACCCAAGGAAAGAAAAGACCACTGCCTCCGTAACAGGAGTGCTCCTTCCCGCTTGGCCCCTGGAGCTGAAGCCTGCACCCACTCTCACTACCCCAGTCCCTGCTGCTTCCTTACCTGTTGTGTCACCTGGTTTCTGTAAAGACCCCACCACCAGGGCCTCCCTGGCAGCACAACGGGTTGAGCGCTGCGCTGTGGAGCTGTCGGCAGCTGCAGCGAGATTTCGACGCCCGTCCGGGGAGATTCCCACACGGCACAGCAGATCTCTCCTGCCTTGCCCGCTGCTCCCCTCAGCGGTGTATTTCTGATCTGCCTGTTCTGCTCCCCACTCTGTCTCTGGTGAACCCTCTCATCGCCCCACACCTCTGGCCTGTACCCCAGCTTGTATGCATAAATAAATTTAAAAAAAAAAACCCACCACCAAAACAGCCTGGGGCCTCTGGCCAGGCCAGGCCCTCACCCACATCTCATGCCCAGACTCGGTGGTCACTGTTGGCCCTCCTGGAACGCCTCGTCTAATTCTGCCTTGCCCTGAGTCTCGTCCTCCTGGCTGGTTCTTGTCTGCCCAGGTCCTCCAGCCCCCGGTGCTGGCGGTGTGTCCTCGGGCCCTCCCCCATCTGGGTCCTCCCCCAGCCACTGTCTGGCTCCTCTTCCACTGTGCCCTTCCTCCTCCTCCCCCAGCCCTGCCCCTCCTGCTGGGGTGGCGTCTCCTGGCCCCAGCTCCACCTCATCCCTCCAGTTTGTCCTGCTTTTCCCCACTGGGTTCTCTTTTCATGAAATGCCAGTCCAGATCCCCTTCTCCCCCCCAGCCCTAATGTGAATATGAGCCTCCTGCAGCACCCCGGTTCCTGGGCAGCGCTAGTGGAATAGTGGAGGCCAGTGTGGCTGTCCAGGTCCTGAGTGTCCCCCATCGCCCCACCTGCGTGTGAGGCTGGTCCTGCACGCCCGTTCCCTCCGGAGGCTTCCAGCACGAGGGCCGTGAGCGGGTGGGGTCACGAGGCAGAGCAGTGGGCAGCGCCACTGAGGTGGTACTGGCGGCTGCTTTTGTTTTTGAGACTCAGTTGCCTTTCTGTTTTGGCTGGTTACAGGAGGTGATTCTAAGCCGCTGGGTTTCTTCCCGAGAGAGGAGTGAGCAGGACGAACTTTAACCATCCACTGCAGATTTCCAATTCCCCAGTAAGACTTTCCGAGCCTCCTATGGTAAAGCACGTTCCGGGAGACGCAAGAAATCCTCTTATTGTGATCCCCCATTAATTTAAAAGCATTCAAGGGCTTGGTGCTCACAGAACCTGCCAACTGTTAATGTTTTAGAAGGTAAAATGACATGACGAAGAAAGAAAAAAGAACTGAGAGCTGGGACTTAACACTCTGCCTTGGATGGCCACTGATACCCACCCCCGCTGGCCCCTCACCCCTCCCCAGCCGCTCACCACCAGGCCTGGTGTGTCCCGTGTCTTCAGGAGGCGGGAGGACACCAAGAGGACCGGCCCATCAGGGACAAGCCGCCAGGCCCTGACGTGGCCTGAGTGAGCAGGGTGGAATCTGCCCTTTCCAGAGCGCCACCTACGCAGGCATCTCTTATGTCCCTGACCCATTTGTTTCTGGAAGAGTCGGAGTGTGGAGTTTGGGGTTGCCGGACCGTGCATCTCAGTGTTTCAAATAGAAAAAATAACACATCTCGGCTTATCTAAGAACTTCAGCCAGTGACTCAACATTTAGAAATCCACTTACCGTCCACCAGAAAGCACGTCAACACCGGCGACCTGGCTGTGCCCGGGAAGCTCGCTGCTGGGCTGCTCAGGCCCAGGGCAGGCCGGCGCCTTGCTCCCGCGAACATGTTACAGATGGAAATCGGCGGCGGGTAACACTCGCGACACCTGCTGAGAGCAGCTGACGTTCACGACCACTCCTCACGAGGCTCCGGCTGTGGTGTCAGATCTCAGGCAGTCCGAGGTCCCTCTGAGGGGCTGTGAGTGGAGGGCGGGGTGGTCAAGCGCTCCCAGGTCCAGCGTCAGACCCCGGTTTGTGTCCCAGCTTATCCGCGCATCACCGATCCTCACCTCGGTTTCTTGTAAAATGAAGTTCACAACATCAGCAGCCACATAAACTGGAATATTCCTCAGCCGCCAAAGGGCTGCCACACCTGCATGCTGCAGTGTGAGGGACCTCAGAATCATGGTGCGGCCAGTCCCCGTCATGCTGTGTGATTCCAGTTATCTCCGCAAAAAGGTAAATCAACAGGAAACATGGATGGGTGATTACCGGGGCGGGGAGGAGCAGCTGCCAGGGGTACAGAGCCACCTTTTGGGGTGACGCCGTGTTCTGGAGTAGTCAGGTGGTCGCACAACATTGTGAATGTGCCAAATGCTGCTGAAATAGCCGTTCTAAAATAAACAGGTTCACATGATGTGACTCTCACCTCTGTTACTGTTTTTAAGTAAAAAGCAACGTCACTGGCCCAGGGGCTGCTGGATGGACCGTTACCCCTTACAGGTGCCTGGTTCATGATCCTCCTCCCCCCGCCCCCCAAACATCTGCAGCTCTGATGGTTCCTGGGGGAGGGGGTGCACCCCATCTCCCGGGCTGTCCCTGTGTGGCTGGTTCCCTCACGTCTGAGCTTCCACCTTAGAGGCTCATGGTTTCTGGCCTCATCCCCCCAGCTCTAAGGGGAAATGGTGACTTCTGTGCCCTCAATGTCCTGCATTCTCTCAAAAAGGGATTCACTTCTGCCAGAGCAGCTGGTTCATACATAGAGCCCTGGCTGGGTTTGAACCACTGAGAATGAGGTTCTGGGTCGCTCACCAGGCAGGAAGGGGCTGGAGCTGCTTAGATTTCCCTATTGCACAAATCTGAATGTTCATAGTTATTTATTGAGTAATGTGTCCAATTTTTCGTAATTATTTTACCTTTGTTGTTAAAGCATTTTCATTTTCTCTTTTTTAAAAATTTTGCTTTTTACTTGAACAACAGCCTCAATTTAGTAGTTGTCCCTTGTGGGGAAGTCCTGGTTTAAGAAAAATTCAAATGTCTCTCCACCACCTCCTTTCTATTGATAATTTTACTGATTACAGACCTGCAAGAATAATTACCCCATGAATGTTAACATCCTCAAAACTGTACTAAGACCTATTTCTAAAATTGAGTGAAAGAGGTTTAAACTCATCAACTTATTTTAAATCTTTGCCTTTTTTAAAAAAAGTACTTTTTTTTAAAGATTTATTTATGCATACAAGATCTGGGGTGTAGGCTGGAGGTATGGGGTGGTGAGAGGATTCACCAGAGACAGTGGGGAGCAGAACAGGCAGCTCTACTGAAACACACTGCTGAGGGTAGCAACAGGGAGACAGGAGAGGTCTGCTGCACCATGTGGGTCAGCTCCCTGGCCGGGGATTGAATTTATGCTGCAGTGGCTGCAGACGGCTTCCTTGTGCTGAGACTCAATCCCTTGCACCACTAGGGAGGGCCATCTTTGCCTTTTCATACATAATCCAAAAAGATTTAAAGTGGCTTTTTTTTTTTTTACCATTTTATGGGGAAAAAGGATGCCTCACTTAAATACATGATGTGAAAAAGTGTTTGCAAAATTAAGCTGTTTTTATTTTAAAGTAATTCACTCTAATGTCTTTCAGTGGAAGGTTTCTAGCATCAGGTATTTTTTTAGAATCCACAATTTTCAGAAATCAATGATCCGCCTATTTCAAAGGCCTTCTCTTCCTAACGCATATCTCTCTTCCTAACTTTTAAATGGCATGTTCTGATAGAGTCGAAAGATTGGAATCAGCAAAAGCTGGGTCCAAATCCCAAGTCTGCACTAGGAAAACAGTGGTGCTCCTGTTTCATCCCTCTGAGCCTCAGTTTCCTCTGCTGTAAAATGGGGAGACTTGGCACCTCCTGAGTTTGCCCTGCAGACTAAACAAAACAAGGGTCCAGGCCAGGTAGGTCTGCCTTTCCCTTTCAGGGAGGAAACCCAGTGGAGGAGAAGGAGATGACAGAATGGTGGCCTGAGGTGAGGCTGTTCACGGAGGTGATGGTCCCTAACAGCCCCTGCTGTGCAAAGCGCACAGGCTTGTCCCGGCGGGGGTTGGGAGGGCTCCCTTTAAACAATGTGCATGGGTTTTCCTGGGGGAGGGTATCCCACAGCATCATGGGTCATTTTAGTCCTTCACACCAGTCACCGAGGCTCACTATGACCTTGCTAGAGGATCCTAGAGGTCAGTAAGCAGTGAGGAGGTGAGAGGTTGCCCAGGGCTGTGCCCACCGATGAGCTGCCTTGGGGCGCAGGCCCCCCCTCCAGGCCCCTTGTTCTTGGGGTGGCATGTTGCTGGTGTGATCAATCCCAGCCCTGGACAACACTGCCACCTACTGGTGCTGTGTGGTAGATGGCGCTGTGGGTGGCGCTGTGGTTTTCACGAGGGAAGCGGTGTCCACCAGCTACTGCCAGTGTCCCCTCCAGGTTGGAGAGCAGCCCCTAAAATAGAGGATGAATGCAGTGTCCGAAGGTCAAGGGTACAGCCTAAGAGAGGAGACGGCACCTCTAACAACAGTCCTGACTTTTTTTTTTTTACTTTATCTGGACTGAATTTTTGGTGTCATTCACTGCCTTTCCGTCTTGACTGTCGATGAAAGCAAAATCCTTATTTTCTGCTTTCCCTGTGGACCCAGGTTGGTAAGCTGTGGACCCAGGGCTCACACGGGGCCCCGATGGCCCAGGCCCTGAGGGCTCGGCTTTGCAGTCAGTCAGGCTGGAACCCCGGTTTCGCCACTGTGTGACTTGGAGTATGTCATTTCCTCTGTTTCCCTTTTCATCTGCGAGGTGTGCTGGCGTAGCCCCCGCCTCCCCGGGTGAGCTCCTTGAGGGCTGGAGGCGAAGAATGAGAAGTGAGTTCCCAGTGGGGGTCCTGCCTGAGAGCCCCCCAGAGTGGCTTCTCTGCTTCTAGCCACCACATGGAGGACTGGACCAGAGAGACGGGTCCCAGGATGGAGCCCTCAGAGAAGGGGGGTGAGCTGGGCTGTTCTCCAGCCTCAACACCCCCAGAGATCGCCACACGCTCTTGACCGGGGAAGGGCCAGCACAGCTCTACTTCAGATGGCGTCTCATCCTGGGTGCGAGGCCTGTCCTCTCAGAAGTGCCTGAACCTGGACGCCCCTCATGACCTTTGTCACGAGTGGCCCCAGCGCCCTGGCCCTGGGCGCGGACACAGCTGTGGTGTCTGGAAGTCAGATATCGTTTGGCACTAGGTTGCGAAATAGGATCAGGTAGGTCGAGGCTCACGTTTGGCCAAACACAAAAGTGAGTCCAGAGCCGCGTCCAAAAAGGACTGGGAAGCCTTTGCTCACTGACACTGTAGCTTGGTGATGACCTGGCCGGCAGGCTGTGGTGCTGGGCAGAGCGAACAGTTGGTATCGCTCATCCCAGCCTCCCGTCCCCCTCCCGGGGTGTCAGAAAGCAGACTCCCTCCTGTGTCCTTCTGAGCTCTGCACTGAGAGCAGGAGGGGGCACTTTGCTGAGGTAAACCCAGCACCCAGGCTCCCTGCCAGGTGTCAGGTAGGGCAGAAGGAAACAGCCAGCGTCCTGCTGACCCGAGGGGTCCGGTCCTGTCTGCGCAGACCCCAAGAAGCTCATCCAGAACACCTGTCCTTTTCTTGTTTTGTCAGACTGGTTTTGACTTTCCAAAGGTTGCCACGTGTTCTGTAGATGAAGACACCGCGGTGAAGCCACGAACTCATTAGTTGTGTCACCTCCCCTCCCTGCGAGTCCCCACACTCGGGATTCGCAGAGGAAGGCGGACCTGTGGGTAAAACCTGCCCACACCGGATGCCATAAGGTGAGTCCCGGTTTCAAAGCTGAACCGCTGTGAAAAGAATTGAGTTGGAACAGGCAATTTTGAAAACTCAGCAACTTTTATTGACTTCATGAATCCTTACACCGTAGCGAGCACTTACAGGAGGGTCACAACCCTGTTTGTTCCTCACCCTCCAACACCTCGGGAGGGGAAGGCCCCACAGCCCTGGCGCCCTCGCCACACTCAGCACGGAGCGCAGCCTGAGGGGTGGCAGCCTCTGGGGCCAGGCCGGGGGTCACGCAGAAGCCCCGCTCCTCCACCGCCCGGTACAGCGTGATGTACCTGGACGCCTGCCTTGTCCTCGGGACCACGAATTTCTCTGTGAATTCATTCTTGCCCAGCTGCCCCCAGCCTTCGGTGGCCAGTACGCAGTTAATGAAGGTGAGGGTGTAACTGTAGCAGTTGTGCTGGTCGTCTTCATACCTGACAAACCAGAGCAAGGGGAGCAGGCTCAGCTCAGGAACAGGCTGGGAAACTGCCCGTGGATGGCCATCCCCTGCGGCTGGGCAGGCACCCCCTGCCCACGGAGCTTCGAGAAGAGGGTCTGCGGTCTCTCTCTCCTCGCTGCCTGAGTGCAGGTAGGCAGGGACTTACCCAAATGTTGAGAGGGTGACTTAAGTTCACAGAAGTTAAACCCCAGTTAGGGGGAATTGATTCCACTGAAAATGTAGATTCTACAAATGGAATTCCACGTCTAAGTTCAATACTATCCCACAGCATCTAAACTGATTTCAAGGGAAGCATAGAAACTTTAAATCTGCAAGTATGAGGTCTTTTCAAGTGATAAGGGAACAAGAACTTGAGGAATTAATTGCCAAATTGCTAATTACAAAAAGGGAGGAGCTTTAAGTATTTTTCTATTTGGAACATCCTCTTTTATTTATATATATATATATATATTTTTTTTTTTATACAAGCTGGGGTACAGGCCAGAGGCGTGGGGTGGCGAGAGGGTTCACCAGAGACAGAGCGGGTAGCAGAACAGACAGATCAGAAACACACTGCTGAGGGGAGCAGCGGGCGAGGCAGGAGAGGTCTGCCGCGCCATGTGGGATTCTCCCCGGCTGGGCGTTGAACTCGCATGGCGTGCTGCCGACAGCTCCACAGCGCAGCGCTCAACGGCTGCACCACCAGGGAGGCCCTCTTTTTTATATATTTTTAAGGGAATAAAATAGGGCTTATGCTGTACATAGTATCAAATGTTTGGTGTGTAACGCTACCTGGCCAAATAACGAAGAGTACTAAGTTCTGGCCCTTTCAGTTCTCGAAACGCTGTGCCTCTGTTGTGTGTTGTGCACTACCCAGAGTAGTTCCTGCTTTACTGTCTCTTGCAGGCTCCGCCGTCAGTACAGGCTCACCGTGAAGAGTGAGCGTCCGTGAGTGGGGCTCACACTGCCGGGCCGGGGAGGGCAGGGAGCCCCGTACCTGTGCGGCAGCCAGGCCCCGGCGCTGGAGAAGTCTTCCAGGTACTTGTCCCACTGGTCCATCAGCCCAAACGTGCCAGGCGGCAGTAACGGGACGCTGACGCTCTGCTCCCAGCCCGCCTCGTCCCGCTGCACGCCACGCGCCGTGTAATTGTACACAACTCCTGCAGCAGGGCCAGAGTCAGGCAGGGGTCCCGGGGGATGCACCCCTGTGATGAGGAGCCCTCAGCAGCCACCCACTTGCTTCCCACACCAGAAACCCTGTCGGAGAGCAGTGGGCCATCCCAGATTCTAGAATCTCCTTCCTCCAAGGTCAAGTTCAGGAAGCAGCCGCCCACCTAAGAGGTTTCTGTGGGTCTTGCCTGGCATCAGGGAGGGTCAATGATGCTCCCGCCTCCTAGCACTCAGCAAAGCGTGGTACAGACACCCCCAGAAGGGACTGTAATAGGTGCCCAGATAATAGTTCCCAAATGTTTACATCGAAACCTGTATTGACAAAGGGGCCCGCATCGTTTCCTTAAATCAGCAATAAACCTACACTCCCGAAGACGGGTAAATCGCTCTGAGCTCAAATCCAGCCCATCTCTGTGCACTGTCGTGAACTTCACCTGCGGGCCTGCGCCGCCGCCCTCCCCCACCCAGGCTGCGTCCTGCCTCCCCCGGGGCCTGCAGGGTGAAGACCCCGAGGTAGTGGGCTGCGTGTCGGGAGGCCATGGAGGGCCTGGGTTCTGGTTCTGAGGTCGTGGACAGCGCCACCTCTGCAGCAGCTGTTTCTTCTCTTAAAAGCCCACAAAGCTCACAGGCTTGCGAGGCCCTCAGCTGAGAGGACATGAAGGAGCCCCCAGATACTCAGCGTCGTCAGAGGCCACTGCCCACTGGCGCCCAGTGCCCACTGCCCACTCACCCGCTGTGCTGGCTATCCCGACGTGGAGGTCGGCCCTGCCGTCGTACTCCCTGAAAGAAACCAAAGTGGAGTCAAGAGCACATGCGAGGTCGAAAATGCTCCCCTACTCCCCCTCACTTGGATTTATTTAACCCCCAATACTAAAGGTGAGGATGCTGGGAGGCCAGCCCCGCTAATGCAGAAAGTCAGGGTAACATCAGGCTCCAGAGCAGAGGCCCCCCCCAGAGGACGGTGAGAGCCAGCTTGTGAAGGGAAAGGGGTCCCTCGGGCTCCTAAATGCAGACCCCTGCATTCTAAATGGGAGTAGCCTTTTTGGGGCCTGTGGCCACACCCACCCTTCCTGGACAGCCCTGTCGCCTGAGGTCCCTCTTTACCGGAGACGCTGCATCAGATGGTAAGCCCACACCCCCACATGCTTCAGCCCCTGTTGGCAACCCCAGGTCCTGTGATTTTGGGCAAGTCACTTTCTCCCCCTGATCTGTTTCCCCATCTGCAAAAGGGGCATATCGGAAGCCTCCTAGCAAGTGGCTGTAAGAATACAATGAAGGAGCGTAGCTCCTCCGTGAGACCTTGCGCTGGACAGCAGGCTCTTCGTTAAAGCCAGAGCCCTGGGCTTCCAGAGGACACGCTTGGTGCCCCCCCACCCCCAGTCCAGAGCCACCTCCGGCCCTCCTGGTGCAGCCACATTGAGTGTTTTAAGAGCCTTGGGGTTCAGAGATTGAGAAAGACACTAGAAGAAACAGTGGCAGTGGGGACTGGAAGGCGGCGTGCCCACGGCCCAGCCTGTTTCCAAGAGGCTCCTGGGCTCACACCACACTTTGTTTCCTGCCTGATGCAGGGCAGGAAATCTCTGCCCTGGCAGAGTTTGGTTACTTCCAGAAGAAAAGTTACTTTCAGTTTAACAAGTCTTTAAACGTTAGTTAGGTAATGTTGAGGGGCAAAATATATAGGATGTTACAGGTGTTACAGAAAAATACATAGGACGCCTTCAGAAGCAGGGCACCTGGGTTTCCATGCCTACCACCTCTGTGGCCAGGTGTGCAGTCCACAACCCCACAGCCCATGTGGCAGCTATGGGGGACCCCAACTGGACAGATCAGAGCCTCAGTGATTCCTGTGGTCACTGCTGAACCCCTTTTATGAAGGAGGCGGAATTAGCTCACAGGAGGGTTTGGAAATTGGATGAGAAGGAAGGAAATCGCTGGGAACTCGGCGTTAGAGGGTCTGCAGGCAGCTAGAGGCACACAGGAGCTCTGCGGATCCTGATGGGTGGGCTAGCGCAGGGGAGGAGGCAAAGCCCCTGACCTGTCTCAATACCACCCTCTCCCTCCCACCCCTGCTGTGGGAGGTCAGTATCCTCACCACACACATGCTTGTTAGGGACACCCCAAAAGCTCAGCGTATAAAATCTTGCTCCATGTGAGCAGGGCTCGCTCACAGTGACATCGCAAGTGTTTCCCACAAGTTTCTCACTAAGGAATTGTTGAGTGAACCGACTGTGGAGCTAATGAATTCTGAATTTTAACCGCTTTCTACAGAAGTTCCCGGAATCCAGCCAGTTAATGGCTCTGAGTGAGCATGGACAAGGGGCTCTTATCACACAGTTTGGGCTTCATGATTCTGATTAAGGTGGCAATGAAGGTTCTGCCAGGCTGTGGGGTTACAGTCCCAACAGAATGTGGGACCACAGAATGTAGAAAGGATGGAAAGGAGCTTGTTGGTTCGACCTAGGGCCTGGTGCTGGGCCAGGTTCCGGTGCCAGATCTCAGACCCTCACAGCCCTGCAAAGTGGGGGGGGAAGGGATCTTCCTTTTACACATGAGGAACCTGAGACTCGGGGAGGGCCCTGAAGCTGGAGGGCACCAACATTAGGAATAGGGGCAGCATGCCCCAAACCCTGCGCTGTGCTCTGCACCCCATGTCTCTGAGGCAGTTTGGGGTGCAGCTTATTCAGACTGAATGGTGTGGCCTACACACCTTTACACACATCGGGTTGCTTCATCCTCACGACTGAGTTGAGCAGGGACGTAGCTAGTGGGCTCCACTCTCCTTGGCCTAGGCCAGTCCCCTGAGGCGGTGAGAGTGAGGAGGGTGGACAGTGAGGCCCGGGGCTGTGGATCAACTCGCCCCTGTGGCCGAGCCCCCCCACAGTAACACCCATACTCTCAAGCCGCAGACCCCACGTCCCACCTGCAAACTCCACGAGGACACCAACCAGGCACCACCCTTTCTCTTGATTTCTGAAATCTCTTAATCAAACTCAGGTGGTGTCTACAATAGCGGAAACCAGCTCTACTCTTCAGTGTCCTTCGCCTCCATGCAAAAAAAAAAAAAAAAAACTATCAGGGACCATTCTGCAGGCGCCACACGTGGTACCCATTTGCCATGGAAACGACAAGCTAGCTCACAGTAAACGTGTCATTTTGATTAGATCTGCTGCTGGGTCACTGTCCCAGTTAAGTTCTTAGCACAAAATCTATGGGTAGAAAAAATCTCCAGGCTATCAATTTTCTCAAAATTGTAGAAACAGGTTTGACCTCCACATACTCTGCAGCTAGTCACACGCTCATCATTCCAGGAAGGTACACGCACCATCCATTTTTATGAAACACAAAGCTCTACCTTAGGACTGAATGCTACCCACGAAATCTCACACCGTACAGTGCATCAGGAAAAGAAAGGTTTTAGTGAGCAAGACACAGAAGGAAAGATTGGGACAATTCAATCCAACACCCAGAAAACACTGTACCTAAGAAACGTCCCTTGAGTGGGTCTGAGCAGGAAGGAACATTTTTCTTGGTGTCCATTGGTGAACGGGCTGGAGATGCTGACAGGTGCATCCTCCAGCCTCCTCGAGCCCAGGTCCTGGTGGCAAAGGGGGCAGCACTGGGGCACGCTGAAACTGTAGATGGACTTCTTACAGTGGCTGAACTTAATTAAAGGCTTTCCGGCCTCTGGGAGCTGCATGGCTTTCCCCAGGCGGCCGGGGCGGTTTCCAGAGACTTCCTTTTCCTCATTACGCAGCCAGCGAATGCACACCGCCCAAGTAACCCGATCAACAGTGAGGTCATTCTCACTGGCCCTCAGGAGCCAAACCCAGTAGGATTAACCGTTAACCAGGGTGCCCCATGAACCGGTTTCTTCAAGAGCTCGTTTTCAGCTGTGCTCGGGTACACATTTTCAACAGTTCACAGCCAGCTCCTACTCACCCTCTGAAGCCCTACTTTTCCTGAAGCCTTCCTCCCTCCTCCTAGCATGTCCCCCCTCCACCAGGTTGGCAGTTCTTGGCCCATGTTTCTGTCTGAGCTGTGTCATTTAATTAGTCATTAGCTGTGAGCTTCTGGGAGTCAGGGACCACTGTTCATTTGGGGGTTTCTACAACAGGTTATATTATTTTGGTTTTGAACATATAAATAATATCCTTACTTTGAACCTTTCTCTTGAGGTTTTAAATTGTATAAATAATCTTGTTCTTTAAAAGTAACCACATCGTTAGGAATAAGGGTAGTGGTTACCCCAGTTGGGGGCATTGATTGGATCCAAGCACATGAGGGGTTTCTGGGGTCTGGTGCTGTTATTATTCATTAGCTGGACACTAATTATAGGAGAGTATTCCATTTGTCAAAATTCAACGAGCTGTACATTTTACTCTAGGCAATATGTAATTCTTTAATTTGAAAATAATTCTGAGCAAGTGCATAAAAATATGTGAAAAAAAGGAAGTGCACCCCTATTTCTCCATAACATTTCCCCACCTACTATGTTCTACTCCCTGAGAAAACTAATTGTAAGTAGCTGCATATTCCCTCAGGTAGATATTTTCTCGGGTAGGTGAATATTCTCTCAGGTAGTATCTTCTCATACTTTTTAAAGCCCCAATAGTGTTGTTATATACTGCCATGAAATTTCTGGTCTTCTCTCATCTTGGAAACTTCCACAAAGTCAGTAATGTTTCCTAACCTGGATGTGAATGCATGACAGTCTGCTGAAATGCACAAGATGCACAATCAGGGCTATGGCACAAAAACGACTCGCACAGTGTCAGACTCACAGAAGTGAAGACCTCAGATGTCACTTCAACCAAACCTCTCTCATTCCTGTGGAGGCATATGGGTCATACATAGGCACCCAGCTCAGGTGACAAGGATCTGGGATTGTTCATTATTAATATAAACCACAAGGCTATCGTGTGATTGCCTGAGTGACCCGAGTTACTGTCACCTAGGAATATATTCATTTCATGATACCAAGAGGTATTGTTAATTTTATGAAAAGGCCTGAGACATCCTGCCTTACTGGATATTTTCAATAAACTAACAGTCTTATTTTAAACATGGGTATCTTCAATCCTTTTTATTTGTTCTATTTTTTAAAATCTTATTGTAAAAGAAAACACAGAGACAGAAGACTAAACAAAACCAACATATAGCATAATGAATTTGGGGGCATTTTCCAAAACTTCCAAAGTTTCTGAGAAAATTTTCATAATCGGAATTACATACCTTGCTCATTCATTGGAAGATTCAATATTTGTACAGCAAAGTAAAAGCAACATACATTTATATAAACAGGGATAGCACTCACAGGTATGTTAGTCAATTATTTCATTTATATGGAGATCAAGAACATGCACACTACGTTAAAGTGATTGTGGTGAGAATAAGCCTTCGGGCTTATTCCCAGCAATGACTGGGGGGGGGCATGAGGAAGCCCCCCGGGCTGCTGATAAAGTTCTGGGTGGTGGTTTCATAAGTAAAATTTCATAGATACGTTTTGTGCACTTTCTATAGCCTGCTATACCTCAGGTTTTAATTTTACTATTTTTTGAACATTGGGCTAGAGAGAGCAGGAGTAGGAGGTTAGCCAGTACCCACTCCGGAGGCTTGGAAATGCCTGACAAAGCGTGCAGGCTAATGTGGTCCGCCCAGCCTTTCCCCTGGGCGGAACCAATTGTGACGGCGGCGAGGTTTCCAGCCGGCACTACAAAGCTGCAACACGGGAGGGGCGGCGCGCGCCGGCGTGACGCAGCTGCGCGGGATGGGCAGGGCCGAGGCCGTGGCGGCGGCGGCGGCGAGAGTCTGGGGTGGCGGCGCGACGACGGCCCTTCAGCCCCACCACCATGAGCACCAAGCAGATCACCTGCAGGTCAGTGTGCGGCGCCGCGGGGTCCGAAACGCCACCTCGGGCCCCTCGCCTCCCGGGGCCTTGGGCCGCCCGTGAGCCCTAGTTCTGCGTCTGGGAAACTGAGGCAGGAGCGGATTTGGGAAAGCTGCCCTGCGGCTCGCGCTGCGGCTTTTCGAGGCGGAGCTTGCGCTGCGGCTCGCGCCGGGGGCCCGGAGGGTGGTGGCGGAGGCCTGGAAGCCGGCGGGCGCGGGGCTGTGCGGCCGGTTCGAGGCGCGACCTCTGTGTTGAGGGGGAGGCCGCGGCCGCCAGGCCCGCGCGGACTTCTGGGGCCTCTGGGCCTGGGGAGGGCTCCCGGAACCTGCGGTTTAGCTGGAGGAGATTGGAGCTGAGGTTTGCAGACGAGGCCACCGCGTGGGAGTCGGTTTCTCCATGAAAAGGGGCCCCATCCCCTAAAAGCGGTCTCCGTTTCTCAAGATTTGAAGAATTCAGGTGTAACCTAAACTTGCAGAGTTAGCCAGCAGGAGTTTGCTGTGGGGGAAATACTAACAGCAGTAGCATTTACCGAAAGTTGGTGAAGTGCCCCGCACCTTCCTGAGTCCTTTATATTCTTTGTGACCAGACTTGGCAATAACTCTGCCTGGCAGGTACTCCCGGTTTACAGTGCAGGCGCCTGAAACGCAAAGAGGTTAAGTGAGAGCCATTCGGGTGGAGAAATCCCAGTCACGGATGGAAGGGTGTCAGAAATTCAAAGCCAGGTGCCTGCACCGTGACTGCTGCTCTGAAATAGAAATAGCTTATTTGTATGACCCTCTCCCTCCCCCCTCTCCCCCAGGCCTCGGTTTAGTTTGTGGTTTCCCTGTATTGGGCTCCTAGTCTTACTGAATGCATGAACGTATAAATTTTAATAATTGATTTCAGTAAAAACTGTGTGGGGAAACATTGCTAAAAAAAAAAAAAGTTGTAGCGTTTGACTAGGTGCTAAACAGTATTTAAGTATCACCTGTGTTACTTCTCATAATTGAGAATTAACAATGTAAATCATTCTGTTAATATATATTAGCTGTTAAACCAATTTATCCAGGGCCCTGGTGACTTACAGTCAGTTGTCAGAAATTTTCACTTAGTGTCTGTAAAAAAGAATTTTACTGGTTGCACTAGGTCTTTCATGAAGGGAGGCTTGTGTGTTTTGTTTGTGTGACGTTTCCCCTTTTGGGGCATTTATTGGGGATTGTATTGCCAAATCTGGCTACCACCCCGCAGATGTATCAACAAAACAGTGCCCAGTGCTTTATAATTGAATCCCAGTTGTGTGTAATATCTAATCTTACAAGCAAGGATACCTTATGCTCAGAAAAGACTTGAGGTTTGCCCCTAACTTCACATCAAACTGCACGGGCAAGAACTTAAATCAGGATCACCTGGTTGCCCTGACCTGCAAGATGTAATTGTTTCCCCAACAGGCCCCCTACAGGATAACCTCAGTGTGGATTGCAATGGGAACAGATTGGTTCTGTTTAAGTACTGGTGTTTGTCAGGACTTATAACATGCTGGGTACTCTTTGAGGTTCTCCACCAGCTGTGTGGGGTGTCATACAGTTGTTGCAACCCATGTTATTCCATGAAACTGAACCTCAGCATTGAAGTGACTTGCTTCAACTTTCCAGCTTCCAAAAGTAGCAAAGGTGTGGCATTAGAATCTGCTTTTGTAGACTTTGTGGCCCCCAAATAAGTTTGGGAAGTGCTAGATTAAAGTTTGTTTACTGCACAAACTTTCAAACTTTGATTTTTCATAGGAAAGAAAAACCCATAAAAACTAAGTAAAAGAAATTTACTTGCAAAAGGGGTGAAGGAGTCAGACCTCACACGGACTGCCTTGCAAATAAAACAGAACCCATTGAAGAGGCCGAGAGTGCGATATTACCAAGAATACGAATTTACATTAGTGTGTTTATGCTGGAAACGTTTTTCACTTTATTATCTTGTTCACTAAGTTTTTACCTCAATCATTGGTAACTTAACAGGGAATGTTAAAGTATGATGGGGCAGATCTTAAGAGGGTGCAAAGTGTTTGCAAAGGGTGTAAGAGCTGTTTGTGGTTTTATCTCAGGGTGCAAAGAGTTTTTTGGTTTGTGTTCCTGACTGCGGAATGTGATGGACATGCTTATTCTGAATAGCAGCAAAATAAAGTGCTAGTTTTGCTTCCATTCTGATGCACATTATGTCTCTGCCAGAGATGGAGGTGAAGTGCTAGGGTTCCCAGACAGACACATCCCAGGTGTGTAGCCTAGAATGGCGGGACAGCAGCTTGCAGTTAAGCTGTCCGGCTGCTGACCTGCTCCTTGGCGCGCCTCCTCTCCCCAAAGCTCCGTGTCGGGAGCACTTGCTAACTCTTCTGAACATCTCCCTTTGTCTTCAGATCTGTGTTCAAAGTTTTGGCGGGGGCTTTATCGCTGCTTGGTAACCTGTTTCTTTCCCCGCCTTCTCCTGTGATAGAGGTCTTTTTGTCTCAGAATCACTAGTGAAAGACCCAGAGTTTGGGTTCCTGTTGATTCCTGGCAAGTCGGGAAATGGGGGTCCTGCTGGCCAGTAAGTGATAGGAGGCACTTGATCCTGATCCTGCTACCGCCTGTGCCTCAGTGTCCTCACCTGGGAAATGGTGGCAGTGCCTTGCAGGGTCTATTAAGAGGTGCAAATAATAGCACACCCTCTTAGAGCATTTACCAGGAGTCACTCGTGCACTCACATGCATTGTCTGAGTTAAACCTACAATGGTGAACCCCAGCGGTCTGTGAAGTACAGTTATTATAGTCAGTTCAAATGAGGAAACTGAGTCTTGGAGATCTACACTGTTTGCTCAAGGTCATGTAGAAGCTCTCTGACTTCAGTCTTCATTTAACTAGTTTTTATTTCATCCCTCCCCCCAGTAAATTTATTTCAAGCCTACTGTGCTGTCTAGCATTCGCTCCCTTACCCCATGGAGAATCTGCTGTCACAAGTGGAACAACCCTGTAATTTAGCCTGTGAAATGTGTAGAATGGAAGTGGCTTTTAGTGGTGAACTTAATGGAGTGTATTTACATGTTGATTTTTTTAATGATGCACACCTGAAATTTACATGCTTTAACTTCAATTTTAAAAGATTTTTTAAAAAAGAAAATATGTAGGAAAAAGTAAAGTCACTCTAAGAATGCTCGTTACCCGTCCTCTTGGAAATGATCTGCAGAGGTGTTTTGCTGGAGGCAGACACCATCAAAAGACTTGCAAGAACCCAGATTGATTCTGTGACTCAGCCCTCACCTGTAGCTGGAGCGGCTAATGGTTCCGTGGGTAATAATGAGCTTGATATCCTTCACAACATGTATTCGCTGTTTTGTGAAATAGTCTCTCGGTGTCCTGCAGGATATCAGATCCCTTTGAGTTGTCTCCCAGAAAGACTCCTCTGAGTCTCTGGCTGTGCCCTTCTCCCCTCATACTTCCCCTCATGTCCACCCCTTGTGTCTCGGTCTTCTCTCTAGGAGGACAGAAGGGATGGTTTGGCCACCAGGAAGGGTGTGAGCAGTTGGAAATCCATTACCAGGTGAAGATGAACGAGGCCAGGATTCAGCTTAGTGCCACATAGATGTGGAGGAATGGTGGGGGGGAGGGGGGGTGCAGGACAGAGATGCCCTAAAGGACGGGCAGGGTGTGCTCAAGTTGATTTTGTCTGTCACTGTGGATTGGAAATGGTGACATACGCCTCAGAAATAGGACCGGACTGACTTTACAGCGCTTACGTAACACTTGTTTCACAGGTGCCTTTCCTGAGGCGGTGATGGTGGGCTAGAGCCTGTTTAAATCTCAGCTCGGGCCCTTATAAAAGTGAAGCTGTTAGTGGCAAAACTAACTAGGAGCTCTGTTGGTGCTTAAATAAATGTTTGGTTTTTTTTTTTTTTTTCCTGTAATGGAAAAGATAATTAGTAAGTGCAGTTTGGAAGGTGGCTTTTCTGAATAGGCCTGTAGGAGATGGTGGTAAAATTATAAAATGCCGCCCCATGGGACCGCTGCCTGCACTGGGTGGTAAATTTATGTGGTAGCACACCTCTGGTGCTCCCTCCCTGCTGCTTTTAGGAAATCTGCTCTAGTGTCTCCAAAGAAACTATTGTTCAAGTGTCAGATCTCACTCTCATGGAATTGTTTGTATGGCCACTTTGAACCTGTTCTTTTTGTGTTTGAGTTTACTAATTCTCTTTTATTCAGATGTGGCTCTTGACAGTGATTTTTTTTTTAACTTTTACACCTTGCAAGATCAGAGATGATCGTATTTGAGGACAATTGAAATAATGGTGCAGTCTTGAGTAGTGTTTCTCAGAACTGTGCACCTCTTTAAAAGTGTCTTGTGCGTTTGTGTCCGAGTTCTCCTCGACCCTTACACCCACAGGTTGGCTAGACGGGCCCATGGGACTCCGCGTACCGGTGTGTCAAAGCTGAGACCTATTTTGTTGATGTGAAAGGAGTCTCAGCTGGGCCAGGGGGCTTCTGGAGGAGCCCAGAGCAGGCTTCCTGGGTCCCTCTCACCCATCAAGGATCCCACAGCAGCGTGTGCCCAGGAAGCCCATTAAAGGCTCCGTGCCCGGACTGGTCACCTGACTCCTGAAGGAAAGCGGGTGCTCTGCATAAGCCACGTGCTTGACGCACGCAGACAGCGCAGTGGGCCGCCCTCCCGCCGCTTTGGGGACAGGCTATTTAGGGCGGGGCTGCGAGCAGCCAAGTCCCGAGCGCCGGGCACGCTTCAGCCTCGAGGGCCGACTTTGGTAGGTCGCAGGCTCAGATCCATGGTGTTACCTCCTTTTTGCACACTTTTAACCAGTATTGTGAATAATACGATGCTTTCATAGGGACTTCTTAAGTTCCTTTTACGTTTCTGACGTAGAATACTCCGGCTTGTTGGGTTCTGTTCTGCTCTTTTCAAGTAAACTTGCAGCAGACTGCTGTATGGGCTCCATGCAGCACCCGCAAGGGCTGTTGCCTAAGAAAAGCCTCCTGATCACGTAGAAAAGACCCTTTATGATCGCACTTCAGGACAGTAACTTCAGTCACATGGCCCATTTCTCACCTTTGTAGGCTCAGAAATTTGATTTTGTTGGTGTACTTTAAGGTGGTATCATGGTAGGGAGACTCAGGAGAGACTGTCATAGAAACTAGAACACCCTTTTATCATTTTCCTGAGAGACAAGTTAGCAGTGTGCTTGATGAGCAAGGAGGGGAGAAGTTCTTCAGACCTGTGGCCTCCAGCTGAGGCAGCTCCCAGACCTGTCTTGGGGGCTGACGTGCTGCGTAAATTGCAACCCGCATTTTCTAGTTCCCTGTCCCTGGAGCAGGCAGTCTGGGCCTCTCAGACCTTCCTGACCTTCCTTCGGAACCGTTCCCTTCTTTCTGTTGTCAAGCCTGTCTCCAGGTCGGTCAGAGCCATGTAACTGGTTAGGCTTAGGCTTCGTGTGGCGAGCCACATTCAGTGATGGTCCAGCTCTGCCTACTTGAAGTATTTCCTGGTGGTCTTCATTGGGGACCGGCTGTTCTGACTCCATTTGAGAAACACTAGCGCTCATGAGTCAGGAGTCCCAGGCAAAGCCACCGCGTGTGGCAGCCACCTGCAAGGCAGGCAACACCACACTGTCAAAGAAATGGAGTCATGGTGCAGGCTGTTCCAGCAGGGTGCTGCCAAGAAGGCAAAACCTGGCCTTTTTGTTGAGTGAATGATTTTACAGAGTCAGCTACTCAGCAGAAGAACAAAGAGAAAAAGAAGGAAGTGAATGTATGCTTAGGTTATCGAGGCTTTTGGGAGAGTTATGATACAGGGCAGCAAGTGGCACTAAAACCAGCCAAGGACACTGCCCAAATAGTTTGCCGGTCACTGTCTGAGTTCTTCACCCACGCACACAATTGCAGGACTACTCAGCTTCAGAGAACAACAGTGGAACTTATTTGACAACCAGGGGAAAAACAGAGTTACTGAGACCAAAAATAGCCGTTTACCTCACCCGAAGCAGTGTCCGGTCTTCTATGTCCCAAGCAAAAAGCAGCTAAGATGGCATCTTCCCGCCACTGAGGACGTGGCACTCCTCTCCTGAACGGTAGGCCATGTGCCCAAGATGGCGTCTTCCTGCCTCTGCCAACCTAGAGCATGCGGCAGCGAGACTGTAGGCCGGGTACCAACTCACAAAGACAACAGAAGACATGGCAGGAGATGTTCCCGGAGCCGCCGAGTTGCCTCAACGCAGCACCAGATCAGCGACACTCAAGACAACAGCCCCAGCAGCCAAATGACCTGACAAACGGCCACACTCTCAGCTCAGTGAGGTGCCTAGCTCCGGGTCTTCACCTTCTGTCCTCGGCTGTAACACAGCAAAACCCAGAACAGGTTCAGTCGCTTGGTTACTTGCAAAGCCTCCAAACTTTTCCTCTCTGAGGTTGGCTGCTGGAGGCCTCCACCATTGGAGGCCCACAACAGCCTCCGAAAGATCAGCACCGTGGGGGCCGAAATCGCTGACCAAATGCTGAAGATCCCAAAAATGCTAAATCTCAAAGACTGAATCTGCTTCCCCTTCTGCAGTCCCTTATTTCTTATTAATTGCTCCACCCCAAAATGCCATGCTCTAGCATTTTTCCTAGGGCAGGCTAGCCTCACCAGCAGCCCCCTCCAGGGGGCACCACCTGTAACAGTCTATGGCTGCAACCACCAGTTACAATGAGTCTGAGGTTCCGGATTGGTTTTATGGCCCATGTTTGAAGATCGAAATCAAGCTTCCGACCCCCACCTGTGGTTCTGATCTTATTAGCAGGGTGTTCTGCTGACCATTCTCTGGGACGCAGAGTTACCTGTCAGTCTACGGCTCCCCGGGCGTTCCTGGGCGTGCCTCGCGAGTATACTCGTTGTCCCAGGGAATTAAGCATCTTGCTCTTGTTTAACTTGGGAGGAACCTTTGCAGGGTCAGTAGTTTGCATTCTTTAAGTTTAGGCAATTGATCGATTGGGCCAAATGGATTTTGTACTGAAAAGGCCTAACTGCATAGCCAGAATGGCAGCTTAAGCAACCCTTTAAACCTGGCAGCCCCACAGTTGGGGGAGGGAAAGCATGCTGTGGTCTGGGGGTTAAAAAAGCTGCTGAGGCCAGCCAGGGCCACTGCGGTCCAGGAGGGAAGCCGGGCTGTCACAGTCCAGCGTGGGGAAAGATGGGTGCCGGCTGTAGTATGGACATAAGTGGGGTGAGAGAGAAGTCAGTTTGGGTGGGAAGAGGTCAGGGCTCTCTGGGAAGACCAGAGTTGGGGGTCCCCTCCTTGAGTTAGAGCTTCTTTAAGTCATTGCACCTCCCTGAGTCCCAGCTTTCTCGTTTGTATTTTCACCAAAGTAAAAATACTCATAAAATTGTTAGGATTGAGTGAAATGGGGCATAGTTGGTACCGTTCATCAGCTCTTATTTCATGTATTTCTCATAATGTACTTTGTACTTGTGCAGAGCGGGGGCCCTCCTCACCTAAAATTATTCCTTCAAGGGGCTTGTGAGTCATCCCCCTTTGAAAGGTTAAACCATCAGAAACATACAGGAGGGAAATGCATAAAACCAGAGTGGCCAAGACTTGCTCGAGCAGAGCTGGTGCTGGTGCCCAGGGCGGGTTCATCCTGCCGTTCTGGCCACTTCGTATGTTGGGAATTTGCCATCTGTTTTAAATAAGTTAAAACATGGTTCACAGGTAAAGCTCCTTTCGCCTCCTGAGCTCCTCTCCCACATGCCAGCCTCTCCCATCTGTTCTCCACACTGAGCTCAGGCGCCTTTCAGAGGAAGGCCTGGGAGGCCGTGTTGAGTAAGTCAGTGGGACAGACCTCGGGGTCTGCTGCTGCCGCTGCCATTCTGAGAAGGACCAGGCTCCCCTAAGCTGACTTGACTGTAGTCCTTGCTTTGAGGCCAGTCCGTGTGCAGCGGGCTCCGCTGTCTCACGGCACGGTTAGGGTGACGGTCCTCCTGTGGCTTAGCAGTTGCCCGCACCCCTCGCCCCGCCGCCTCTTTGGCTTTTCCCTGCCGTGCCGTCTTCTGCAGGAAAGTCACGTGCTACGTGACTGCAGGCTGCTCCGGTGACCTGTGCTGGGAGCTGCCCGCCCTCCCGTCGCTGTGTCTGTCTGCGCTGCTTCCTCCGCACGCTGCAGACCTTGTGACCAGGCCCAGGCCACTCTTGGGGCTGTCGCTTTAATTGTGAGTGTCCTTTTGGAGGTTCCCACTGTGAGCTCGGTACTGTGCTGAGCATTTTATTTAAATTTTATTTTTTTACTGCTGTACTCTCCAAAATCCCAGTATTTATAAAATGTCTCTTCAGAGGCAGCAGTTGCTTCATCTTGGCATTGATTCTGACCTGCTGGTTGTCATTTGCCAAAGTCTCCGTTAACTTGTGGAGTGTAAGATAGACCAGGTAACCTGATTCCTTAAGCCGCTGGAGAGGTGTCTGCGGCCCTGTGTGAAGTTACACCACCGCTTCCCTCCCTGTCTTCTGACCTGTTTACCTCAACATTGCGTCCTCATCAGCCCCAGCACGCCTCACTCTCACTCTTCGCATACTGTTGTGTGTATGCCCAAGTTTTTAAAAGCTGGTCTGTAAGTGTGTATATAGTTTTTATATTTAATTTTTACCAAAACGAGATTGTGTACTGTATGTGCTATTTTAAAAATACATTTTAAATGGCATTTCTGTGCCATTTTATTTTTCAAAAAGACCTTTTTAGGTGTACAATTCCATTCCGTTAAGTGCATTCACGCTGTTGTGCCACCATCCCCCCACCAGCTCCAGAGCCTTTTTGTGTCTTCCCAGACTAAAACTCTGGGCCCACTGAGCAAGGACTCCCCGCCTCCCCTCCCCCGCCGGCGACCACCATTCTGCTTTCTGCGAGCCTGACTGACCGGAGTATCTCATGTAAGTGGAGTCACAGCGTTTATCTTCCTGTGACTGACAGGCCTCAGTCGGCACGGTGTTCCCAATCCACGATCAGCCTTGTCCGCGCCCCCCTCCCTTCTGAGTCTGCATCTCCCATGGCACGTACGGCCCACACTGCGTCTGTCCTCGTCCTTGGAAGCAGGGCGCTTGACTTGCTTCCACCTTTGCGCTCTTAAGAATAGTGCTGCTGTGAACCTCGGTGTGCAGGTGTTTGTGTGAACATGTTTTCGTTTCCCTTGGGTAAACATCTAGGGGTGGAATTGTCGAGTCATATGGTAAATCTATGTTTAAGCTTTTAGGAAACCATCAAATTGTTTTTTCCAAACTCAGCATCCACATACACCCCTTCTCCCCAAGACATTTGATGAGAACAGGCCACATACCGTCTCTTTCGTATTTGTTTGTTTGCTT
Source organism: Scalopus aquaticus (assembly GCA_004024925.1). Lineage (NCBI taxonomy): Eukaryota > Metazoa > Chordata > Mammalia > Eulipotyphla > Talpidae > Scalopus > Scalopus aquaticus. The sequence goes on from PVIJ01000049.1 coordinate 326,297, forward strand.
CCTCATGGTGTCTTTTAGTTTGTTCCTGCCCTGTGTTTCCTGTCAACTGGGAGTTAGATCTGGAGTTTCGTTGGATTCGAGTTAAATGTTTTTGGCTAAAATACATCCCAAGTTACGTTGTGAACTTGATCCGTGTGGGGTCGCCTTGAGCCCCTGCCCTCCACCCCCGCTCCCATAGATGCTGGGTCCAGCATCATTTGTTTGAATTTTTTTTTTTCCTACATTGAATTTCTTTGACACCTTTGTCAAGTCTGATGGCCAGTATGAGTGATTCTGTTGCAGGCTCTTTAAAGAGCACCTCTGAGCCTCCTGGACTTGCCAGTGTCTCTGCCTCTTGGGTTGTGCCAAGCTGCTCTGCTCTGCTGGGGTTTCCCTCCCTGTGCCACCCAGAATATTTGCCTCCAGGCAGAAAACTCGGCTGACCCCGGGGCTCCTCCCTTGTCTCCCTCTCTCAAGGGCCAGGCTTCTGTCGCCTCTTGCCCGTGTCGAAACCACTTTTTTTTTTAATATATTTATTTATTTATGCATACAAGCTGGGGTACAGGCCAGAGGCGTGGGGCGGCGAGAGGGTTCACCAGAGACAGAGTGGGGAGAAGAACAGGCAGAAGGAGGGAAATACACTGCTGAGGGGAGCAGTGGGCGAGGCAGGAGAGGTCTGCCACACCATGTGGGAATCTCCCTGGCTGGGCGTCGAACTTGTGTCGCTGTTGCCGACAGCTCCAAGAGTGCAGCGCTTAACCGCTGCGCCACCAGGGAGGCTGAAACCACTTGTTTCTTATTTTTTGTTTTGTCTTCTAGATTTTCACATTTGAGGACAAAAATACAGCTAAAAGCAAAAATGTTCCCCTTCCTCTTTGTGCTTTAGGTTGGATCCCTTTTATTGCTGTGTCTTCAGTGTTTTTTAAGATTACTTTCGTAGCATAAAACCTGTTAAGCTCATCCGTGTGAATTTCGTTTCAGAATTTCATTTCAGAACCATTTGATTCTCTCTTAAATCTTTCATTTCTCTCCATATTGTGTTCATGTTTTCTTTAAATCTTTCAACATAATGAGTATCTTAATAAAACTGTGTAAAAACAGTCCTTTGCTGCTGAGTCCATCTTCTGTCATTCCCGTTACTGACAAAATTTCTCCTGATTACGGGTCACATTTTCCTGCTTTGGGCGTACCTGGTAAATCTGGATTGTATGCCAAACATTGTGTTTTTTGAGCATCTGGGTTTTGTTGGTCTTCCTTCAAAGGGTGTTACAGCTCCTTTTGACTGGTAAATTATTTATCAACTTGGTCCTTTTAGAGGTTTGTTTTTAAGCTTTATTAGGGTGGATCTGAAAACTCCTTATTTAGAACTTACTTACCCTTAATATCAAGGAATGTCCCTCTGGTTTGCCATGAAGTATTCAACCCAGTATCTCTACTCTGACTGGACAGAACTAAAATACCTCCCAGTTGTTTCTTCAAAGGCAAAATTCAACGTCTGAGTGGATATTCTTTCACACACACACACACACACACACGTTTCTTGGTGCTACACTCCTATTTGGATCCTCACCACAACCCAGTGAAGTAGTCTGCGGTGTGACTTTCGCTGCCTGCTCCCTAATTAGAGTAAGTCTGCTCAGGTTAGCCCCCGGAAAGTTGGCTCTGGCCTTGCTTAACAGACACTGGATCGTGGGCCCAGACCCATCACCACCTTACCCCTTAACTCCAAAGGACAGAGGGGTGGTTTCTGAGGCTCACGTTTTATATATGTAACCTAAATCAAGAGGATATACCTTAAAATTGAAAATTATGGTGTCATTTTTCTTCCAGAAAAACTGCCATTGAATTAGTTGTGGCGTGTCTGTATCTGCAGTGGCTGATAGAGCCGTGACACCTGACACGCACACGGCAATGTCTCTCTGCTGGGTTCAGGGAAGCAGTGATTTTATGAAGTGTGTTTCTGAGTTCTGTGTCTGCTTGTCTGCAGGTATTTCATGCATGGTGTGTGTCGGGAAGGAAACCAATGCCTGTTCTCACATGACCTGGCAAACAGCAAGCCATCCACCATCTGCAAGTACTATCAGAAGGGCTATTGCGCCTATGGAACTCGTTGCAGGCAAGAACCGCACACCTTTCCCCAGCTGTTAAACTGAGTCAAACCATCAGGGGTTCAGATCCTTTCTTTCGAGCATGGGTCTTGATGAGGAGATAATTTTAAAACCTCAATTTCAGTACTCTGAAAATAATTTGAACACTTCAAAGTCACTTTTCAGGCCTTATTCTTATGAGTCTGTAGTTATAAGATTGCTCTCACAATATACAAAAAATTTTATATCTTCCTCTTTTCCCACTTGACATGTCAAGCTTTTTCCTATGCTGCTACCTTATAGGTGCTAGTTATATATTTTTGTTTCATAATGTCAACATGTTATTTTGTTAGCTGTTTCTCTATTAGATAGATAGGTGGCTTCTGGTTTTTTGCGATGAGTACCCCTGCAGACAACATTTATGTACATATAGAGTCTTCCTTTTTTCCACTGATACCCCTAGACAGGTCTTGTAATTTTTAGACAAGAAAACATCCCAGCAACCTGTTCCTGTGCTTTTGTAGTGAAGAGCTAATCTGTGCTTCCCTAGGCTGCACGGCTCCCTCCAGCTCTCCGTCTGCGCTGCCTGGGGCATGATGGAAGTTTGCCCACCCTGCTACCCCCACTGCCCCTGTGTACCCCACAGACATAGTCCAGAGAGGCTGGTGTCCAGCTGTTACAGTGGCCATCGTCCACATTTGGGGAACCATTGTCCAAAAGAATACTGAATTGGGTGTCGGGGTTTCAGTTCAGCAACTCTCTGGAGCTTTCATGCTGTATTCGCGTGTTCCAGGATAGTATATGTCTGTCCTACAAGGTCACCTAAATGTAGGTGATGGACAGCAGTGTACCCTCACTCTGAATGGCCACGCAGCTGTTACTAACGGAGGATCAGGAGAGGGGGCTTTGCATGCCTGGGGTGTGGGGGAGGCCTGGTGGAGTGTAAGGCTTCTGTTGTGTGTTCTGTTTAGGTACGATCACACGAGGCCCTCTGCTGCGGTGGGTGGTGCTGTGGGCACCGTGCCCCATGCCATGCCCTCCCCCAGCTTCCACAGTTCTCACCCTCCTTCCGACCTCACTGCATCTATTGTGAAAACAAATTTACACGAGCCTGGGAAACGTGAAAAGAGAACCCTGGTCCTTAGAGATCGAAGTGAGTGAACAGAATCCTTTGTTGCCTTTCTGTGAAGCCCGCCTGCTTTTCTTGGTGCTCCCTGCTGGTCCCTTGTGAGGAGGGCTCCTGCCACTCCCCCTGTCCAGCTGGGGAGACAGCAGAACCGTCCTGAGTCGGACCTCAGTGTCTGGTGCTTCCATTTGGCCTCATGCCCAAAGCTGGGCAGAGCCCTCCGTTTGGCCTGACACTCAGAGCGCACGGCCTTTTGGTCAGCACGTGACTGCTCTTTGCCTAGGGCAGTTGACCAGTTTTGAGAAACCCTAAGTTACTCGTTATACTTATTTGTTATTTTTTAAAGATTTAATTTTTTTTTAATGCATACAGGAACTGGGGTGTAGGCCAGATGTGTGGAGGGTGAGAGGATTCACCAGATACAGAGTAGGGAGCAGAACAGGTAGATCTACTGAAATACACTGCTGAGGGGAGCAGCGGGTGAGACAGAGGTCTACTGCGCCATGTGGGAAGCTCCCTGGCCAGAGATCAAACTTATACCACAGTGGCTGTGGATGGCTTTGTAGCACTGAGACTTTAACCCTTGCGCCACCAGGGAGGCTCCCAAGTTACTCATTTTAAAGCTCTATATTTTGACAAAGAGTATATTTCACTGTCTGACTTTTAGATCAGTTCTTAGTCTTCATTCATATGCTGAACCAGTGTTTGGTGTTTTAATTTGCACCTTTGAGTAGCTTGTTGGAATTTGGGGAGTAGTGTCTAACTGTCCTGGTTGGGGAGAAGGAAAGCTCACCATGGAAGTTGTTTTTATTAACTGCTCCCTTAGCAGGTGAGAGGACTTCTAGTTCTCAGAATTGGGTAACAGGAGACAGATTCCATCCTAAGCCAGCAAGTAATCTACCCCGTCCTCTCAGACTTGTGTGCCGAGGAGGGGGCGGGGGGAAGTCCATTGACTTTTGTATATATGAACACATATGTATTAAACATATATAGTAAATATGTATGTATATGACAAAAATAGATACATACACTTTTGTATCAACTGACTGCTGTTTTGACAGCTCCCTGGGTCATTTTTAAACAGCAGCTTTAGTGTTTTGTGTAAACACAGCCTGGTCTGTTTTGTGGTTTCCTTACATTGCCTCTTGTAGTTTTTGGTGTTATAAGTACTATCAAACATTTTAAGCTGTTTATTTTTCCCTCTTGGCTTATTTCTTTTTCTGTATGTTTTCAAGAGTGAAATTGCCAAGGTCAGAGTTGATTGGTTTGTTAGATTTTGGTTCACTGCTCACCAGGGCGCTTAGGAGGGTTTTAACTTGTCTGGGTGCTGTGTGTTCCATGGGAAGATCTCACCGGCCTGGCTGAGGAGAAGACTTGCCCGAGTGCAGTGAGCAGCCCTGGAGGCTGCAGCAACCCGCAGAGCAGCCCGGAGGTGAAGCCGCACTCCTACCTGGACGCCATCAGGAGCGGCCTGGACGACGTGGAGGCCAGCAGCTCCTGCGGCCGCGAGCAGCAGCTGTGCCCCTACGCGGCGGCCGGGGAGTGCCGCTTTGGGGAGGCCTGCGTCTACCTGCACGGGGACGAGTGCGAGATCTGCAGGTTACGAGTTCTGCACCCCTTCGACCCAGAGCAAAGGAAAGCTCACGAGAAGGTAAAGTTGCACAACTTTGCGTGAACTTGTTTTAAGAAATTTGAAATGTTGCTAGTAAGCGAGAAGGTGTTGGTATTTCTGCAGCGATGCCTGCATCTTGGCCTGGCGTGTTTATACCTTCTTATCAAGTCATTTCTCCTGCTGTCATTTTGGAAGTTTTTGATTATTGAGAATAAAGAAGAGGCGTTGGAAACATAAAACAGCACAAAGTTCAGAGAACAGGTGCCACTCGGGAGCGTGGAGGAGGGGTGTTTTTGTCTCTCACTTGGCCTCCCGCCTTTGGTTTCTGCGCGGTGGTTGCTGGAATCCAGTCAGGCTGACTTCTGGAGAGTCTGAGGAGTGTGTGTCAGAAGGAACCTTCCAGGTCATTCGGTCCCCAGTGTTGGTGGAGGTGCGGCCTCACACTAGGCGCTGCTTGGTTCTCAGCCGCGCAGATGGGGAACGGTGGGGAGGGCGGGCGGCGCACGGCGGTTCTCACCCTGGCGGCCGTGGAAGCAGAGGCTGGGCCTGCTGCCCTGTTGTCTGCCTCAGGGTGTTCAGGTGAGCGCAGAGTTGGAGCATCCTGTGCCCAGGTCTGGGTGGTCTTTGTCTTCGGTGTGCGGCTTTGTCTCACACCCACGGTTTCCACCGTGAGCTCCCAGGGTGGGGGCCTGGCAGGCAGAGCTGCGTGCCGCTGCTGTTCAGGTCCTGCCCACTCGGTGAATGATTCCGTCAAATAACTTGCTTCTGCCCTCGGACTCGGGGCTGCCGGCCTGACGTTTCAGATGAAGGGCTGCCCAGCATTTCTGATGCTGGCGGGGGGCGGTAGTGCCCGGCGGAGCCAGGAGACCAGGGTCCCAGGCCCAGGGAGTCTGCACCCCATGGCGGTCCTCTGACCTTTCGGACCTCCGGCATCTCAGCTCTGAATTGGAGGTGACGGCATCATGCTAAGAAAACACGGGCCTGAGCCAGTGTGGTCTGAGGTTCTGTGTGTGGCTGGAGAGCCGTGTGTCTGCATCCAGGAACCACTGGCCCGGCTAACGCAGCCACCACGCGTGCGGCCTCTCAGGGCTGTGGCAGCGACCGGCCACTGCTCTGGGCTCGCCCTGCTCCCCAGCGGCCCAGACCTAAGCGCTGTCCCTGCTCCCTCTGTACTCAGCTCTGCATGTCAATGTTTGAACATGAGATGGAAAAGGCCTTCGCCTTCCAGGCAAGTCAGGACAAAGTGTGCAGCATCTGCATGGAAGTGATCCTCGAGAAGGCGTCTGCTTCCGAGAGGAGATTCGGGATTCTCTCCAACTGCAACCACACGTACTGCTTGTCCTGCATCCGCCAGTGGCGCTGTGCCAAGCAGTTCGAGAACCCGATCATTAAGTAAGTGCAGCGCGGGTCTTGCTGGAGGGCCGCGGGGCGCCCTTAACTCGGGACCCTCCTCATCGCTGTGGACGCCTCCCTGGCCTCCAGAGGCGTCTTACTGCGGAGAGCGCATCGCGTATCCTCAGTGCCTTTTCCTTAAAGTGCAGGTGACGGTGCCTGCCCGGCTTGGGGTGCCTGCCCGGCTTGGGGCCACACTGAGCGGGGCCAGCTGAGAGGAGATGGTGAGGGTGGGGTGGGGCCCGCGCTAACAGTGACCGGCAGTCTGCCCTGGAGCTGTTTGCTCTGAACTTGCTGTTTTATCTGTGAGGTGGGTCACGTGAGGACTGACTGGAGTAATCCACGTCCCACGTTTCATGCAGTAGCCGGTGCGGTTCTTTTCCCCACGCCATGAGACGCAGGCAACATCCGGGCTGCACGGGAGTCTTAAGTTCTGTGGTGGGGCAGGGGGACCGAGTCACGCTGAGGAGGGACTGCGTGCTTTGTGCTGTTCGACACGTCACACGGGCACGTTGTCAGCGGCCGTGGCACCCCTCGCTCACCCAAAGGAGATGGAGGCCTGGGGACGTCCAGCACTTGCCTACGTGCAGCACACGTCTGTGGTGAAGAACAGCTTTGTTGAGAGAAACGTGCGAGTCTGGGGCCTTTACCTTCTCCAGAGTCGGCGTTATCACTACAGTCTAATTAGAACATTTTCATCTCTCCAGAAGGGAACCCTCGTTTGCAGTCTGCTTATTGGCCATTCTGGAGAAATGCCTACTCAAGTTCTTTGCCCATTTTAAAATTGGTCTGCCTTTTTGTTGTTGAGAAGAACATTTTAAACAGTTAAGTAAGACTCCTAGCTGGTTGACTACACCCTTTAGGATGTGGGGTTCGTCAGCACCTGGAGTGGTCGTGCATTCGCGCAAGGGGTTTAGAAGTACAGAGTGCACAGGTTTGTGACGTAACGTCTCCCTCACCAACTTATTCCAGGTCTTGTCCAGAATGCCGTGTGATATCAGAGTTTGTGATTCCAAGTGTGTATTGGGTAGAAGACCAGAATAAAAAGAATGAGTTGATCGAAGCTTTTAAACAAGGCATGGGGTAAGTGCTTGACGTCAGGCATCTTCCCGGTGCCTGCGCCTCTCCTCCGGCACCGCCCCTACCTGCGGGGCCTGAGTCCCTCAGTCCTGGCCGGGCCTTGGGGACGCAGAGAGGAGCAAGGCCTTCGTCCTGTGGTGAGGTGGAGTTGTTTAATTTCTAAGCTGAGAAATAGCCCCTAGAAATCCTGTTTCTGGTATTAAGGTCGCCTTGTCATCTGGGATCATTCGTTTATTCAACAAATGTCGATGGAAGAGCTTCCTGATGGACCCCCCTAGTTGCTGAGGATGCACCCCAAACAGACCAGACCAGTCACAACCTCACACAGCTAATGTTTTAGTGGAAGAAATTAATCAGAAGAAAAAACAAAGGAGATAAAGAAAATACTAGATTGTCATCAGGGATAAAGGGTAAAATAAGCCTGGGGATGTGGTATAGAAATTAAAGGGGGCTGGAGGGCTGCAGTTCTAGTCTTGCAAACCAGAGAATGCCTCTGTGAAGAGACGTGTGAGCAAAGACTTAGAGGAGGTGAGACAGCCAGCCATGTCGATGTGAGTGGGAGAACATTCTAGGCGGGAGGAACAGTTACTGCCAAGACTGAGGCCAGAGAATTCTGCCTAGTTCAGCGCGTAGCAGGCCAGAGGGCGCAGTGTGGGTGGGGGCGGGTGGGGCTTTGTGGGTCACGGCCGGACTCGGCGGCTCGTTCGGGATGAGACGGGAAACCAGGGGTCTTGATGAGAGACGTGACGTGATCTGATCCGAGAGGGTCGCTGGCTGACCGCGGGGAATACGGACTTGAGACGGTTTGACTTAAATTTTTTTTATTTTACAGTGGTTTGCAAGTTAAGCGCGTTCCGCAGAAGCTGTTCTGTGACTTTCGCTCTGCCCGGCTCGGACATACTCTCCCGCGGTGCTGGCAGTGGCAGCACGTGTCCTGCAGCCCCGCGAGCCGGGGTTTCCGGGGCAGCCCACACTGGCGTGGGGGCGGCTGTGTTTTCGCAGTGACCCGCAACGAGCTCGGCAGCGCTGCGCTGCACAGGCGGCCTCGGGGCGGGCGGCAGACACGCGTGCCGGCTGGTGAGGCTGCTCGGGCGGGCAGGCCTGGGGCCCGGTGGGTGCGGCGTGGGGCGTGCCACGTGCAGCCGCAGGATTTCCAGCTCATGTCGTGAGGACGTGGCCCCGCCCGAAGTGGAGAAGGGTGGGTGTCCGAAGAGGAGACGGGGCAGTAGGGTGGCTTTAGGCTCTTGACTGACCCAGGGGCCGTGTCACGGCGTGGCCCGGGGCTGAGCCGCCCTGCAGACGGGAGTCCGACCCCGGAGGGAGAGGGGCCGAGGGGCACGTTCCCCCCCCAGGGTCCCACTTCCCGACTTCTGCCGCGCGTCCCTCTCCCTTGGCTGCTTCCCACTTCCATTTCCGCTTTCAGAAAGGGGGGCTCGTCAGCAGGATGCCAGCTGCGCGTTCTGGGGCGTCTGTTTGACCGGACAGCAGCGCCCAGTGACCCCGCCAGCCGCTAACAGACTGAAGAACGTGCGTGACTGGCCGCCGACCGGGCCCCCTTGCTGTCCCCGGAGTGACCGGGCTTGGAGCGCCACCACCCGTGTCCTCCGTGTGGGGCCTCCGTGCTACAGGCATTCAGAGTGGACCTGGGCTTTGGGGGGGACCAGTGTCCCTCAGCCATGCTGGGTTAGCTTCCTGGGGCCTGTCACAGACGAGCACACGCTGGCTGGTGTGCGCCACAGGACTGTCTCCCCTGAGTCTGGGGCCTGCGGGGGGCGGGGCTCCTCCTGGACGCCTGAGGGAGAATGTCGTGGGCCTTCCGGCCTCTCGGACGGCCAGCACAGCGCACGCCCCTCGGCTGGTGGCAGCAGAACTCCAGTCTCTGCCTTCGTTGCCCTTTTCTCTTTCTCCCCTTTTGCAAGGACAGGTGTCATGGGGTGTAGGACCTTCCCGTTAATCCGGGGTGATCTGGCACCCTGAGAGCCTTAACTATACCTGCAAGTAGCATCACACGTGGAGGTACAGGGCTTAGGGTCTGGACGTAGCTTTTGGGGAGCCAGTTGAACTCACTGTGTGCGCCCACTTGTCCTTTCTGAGGGCTGAAAGGAAGTACCACAGACTGGCTAGCTTTTAAGCAACAAAAATTTATTTTTCATAATTCTGGAAACAAGCCCACTGTTTCTGGCTCGCAGCAGACATCTTGCTGCACGAGGTGGGAGGAGCAGGGGTGCTCGGGGGTCCCGAGGACACTCGCCGCCTTCACGAGGTCTCCACCTGCCTCCTAACCCAGTCGCGGGCAGCTGGGGGTCCACCGCGCGTCCTGAGCGTCTGCCCGGCCCGCGGCGCGTGCTGGCGGGAGCTCCCCCGTTGGGGCCGCGCAGGGCCAGGGCTGCTCGCCGCAGCGTCTCTCTCCGGGCTGCCGGCCGGCCTGTTGCTGGTCATTGGCTATTTTGAGTGTTCTTTAGAATTCCATTTTTAACTTTTTACCTTTTGTCAGTGGTTTTCTTGACCTTACAGCGTCCACTAGTTATCTTGGCTGCTGTGACTAGTGCTGCAGTGAACGTGGGTTCAGATCCCAACAGGTGTGTGAGGTAATAGCGCGTTGTGGTTTTGACTTGCGTCTCCCTGCTGAGCGGTGTTCAGCCCCTTTTCCCGTACCGCGGCCTCTTCAGTGTCGTCTTTGGGAACATTTCTATTCAGCTCTCTGCTCATTTTTTAATTGGCTAGTTTGGGGTTTATTTTTGCTATTGAATTGTGTGATTTCTTAATATATTTTAGGTATGTACCCCTTTCCAGAAACTTGATTTGCAAATATTTTATTCAATTCCATGGGTTCCTTTTCATTTGGTGGTTTCTTTTGCTGTGTAGAAACCTTGTGGTTTGATGTAGTCCCATTTGTTTATTTTCATTTTTGGTGCCAAAAAAAGAAAATTGCCAAGACCAATGTCAGGGCACTTACACCCCCATTTTATTCTGAAGAGTTTTATGGTTTTAGGTCCTTAATGTTCAAGTCTTTAATCCGGTTCAGGTCAACTTTTATGGATGGTGTGCTTGTGGCTGCATGTGGCTATCTAGTGTTCCCAGCACCACTTACTGGAAATACTATGGTTTTCCCCTTGCAAACTGTTCACTCCTTTGTTGTAAATTGATGGTGTTTGTGTTGGTTCATTTCTGGGTTCTCTAGTCTGTTCATCATCTGCTTGTCTGTTTTTCACCCAATACCATACTGTTTTTGATTACTATTGCTTTGTGATATAGTTTGAAACCAGGGAGAGTGCTTCATCCCTTTTGTTCATCAAGATTGTTATTTGGGGGTCTTAGAACAATCCTAAATTTTTCATGGGATTACCTATTTCTGTGGAAAATGTTACTGGAATTTCAACAGAGATTGCATTTAGTCTCAGGTTGCTTTTGGGTTAAGTATGGACATTGTATTTCTAATCTATGAGAGCAGAATATCTCTTTGTATTTGATTTCTCTTATCAGTTTTCAGATCTTTCACCTCCTTAGTTTAGAATATCTGCTCCTAGACGTTCTGACGCGCTTTGAGAGGGATTGCTGTTACCTCTGTTTCCAGTAATTCCGTGTTAATGTATCTATAGAAAGGCAGCTAACTTTTAATGTGTTGGTTATCATGTGTCTTTGGTGTTGTATGGCTGTAATATTTATGTGCGTTTATTACTTAGTGTTCTTTCATTTGACATCTAATTCCTTTCAATAGATGTAACTTCCCCTCAACCTCAACAACTGTCCTTTAACATTTTGTTGATTTGCTGGTGATAAATCCTTGGTTTTTTGTTTTTGTTTTTGATTTTTTTTAATTTACTTATTTTTGCATACAGGCTGGGGTACAGGCCAGAGGCGTGGGGCGGCGAGAGGGTTCACCAGAGACAGAGTGGGGAGCAGAACAGGCAGATCGACGGAAATACACTGCTGAGGGGAGCAGCGGGCGAGGCAGGAGAGGTCTGCCGCGCCATGTGGGAATCTCCCCGGCCGGGCGTCGAACTCACGTGGCTGCTGCCGACAGCTCCACAGCGCAGCGCTTAACTGCTGCGCCACCAAGGGAGGCCCTGTTTTTGATTTTTGAAGGATATTTACATTCAACATACTGTTCTGATTGGTTCTATCTTTGCCTCCTTTTAAAATAATTGATGGTTTTTGTTTTTTTAGAATTTTGCAAGTGTTGTTCCTATAAGAAGATTGGCTGTTAAAATTATAATGTTCTGTTTTTCTGGGGTTGCTTCCCCTGGTCAGCAGCTGTTGGTGGTCTTGTCTAGGGCTGCCTTTCGTGACATAAACGCCTTGGTTGGCTCTGCATCTCCAACTTTATCATTCACCAGAATTAGACATTTGGGCCATTGTTTCTTGAAATACTTTTCTAGCGATTTTTTCTTGGGACTCTGCATGTGGTAGACTTTTAGTACTGTCCCATGGGTCTCTTCCCCTTCCCCCCCAATCTTTTTTCTCTCTGCTCATCTTGATGAACTGAAAGTGGCACTACGGGCTTGCCTTTTGAAAATGGTTCCCTTAAACAGCCTATCAACTCCTGAAGGTTTGCTGCTGTTTTCCTGTTTTACCACGTTGCCCCTGTGCAATGCTGCCGTGTGGCCACCAGATGGCAGCGGGGCCCGGTGTGAGGGACGGCGTCTCCCGCTTGGCTGGCAGGCCCGCCTGCGCCTTCATTTCTGTCCCAGGGGTTGACTTCACACATGAGCATTTGCTGAGCACCCACTGTGGACCAGGGCCCTCAAGCCCAGCGCCGGTGGCAGCTACAGAGATGAAGATTATTCTGGGAAATGGCAGAAGGACAAAGTTGTGGTACAGACTTTCTGTGATATTTCATGAGTGGCCTAAGCCTGATGTCCCAGCTTTCACAGCAGAGAAAGCTCTCGGGTCCACCTGTCAGGAAAGCGGGCCCCTGAGCCCCTGAAGCGCTAGGCGCCTGGAGCAGGGTGGGGGGGTGGTGCAGTGTGTGCTTAGGCAGCAGGTGGGCAGCAGGTCTAAGGACTGTGAGCCCCAGGCTGACATGGCCTTCAAGAACAGAACAGCTGGACGCTCGTGGGCGGCACCTAGGGGGGCATGCGAGGCTAGGAGGCACCCCGGCGGCTTCGGCGGTAGGAACTGAAGGCCGGGGGATGGGAAGCACTTGTGGGCTGAAGTACCGGTTTGATGTGCGAGCTGAGCGCACGGTCGTAACTGGAGGGAACCTGGAGGCTTTGTTCTGGGTTTGTGGGTGGGGACTAGAGAAGCCAGTTACCACTTTGTGTGCCGGTGCCCTTTAAATTTACCAGCCCTTGGGCCGGCCATTTTCTGTGCCACCGCATGAATGGTAGAAGCATTCGATAAAACACACACACAACTCCTGGACGGCTGGATATTAAAGAAGCTGTAATATCTCTCCTAAGCTTTCACCAAGACAATGTGTAAAGCTTCTAGACTGAGTACGATCAAAGAACTAGCTCCTAATAATGCCAAATCAATCCACCGTGGCGTGGAAAACCGGAGACTAGATGAGCACATATTAATACGTGAGCGGCCCGCGGAGTGTTCAAGGCGCTCCGCGGCCTCCGAACGCGCCCACGAGCCATGGAGGGAAGAGCTGCTCACGCCGGGCGCAGGGCTTGGTGCGCGGGTGTTGTGCCTCCGTCCTGAGGTCTGTCGTTGAGACCTTTGCCACCAGTCTCTGCTGTCCCCTGGTCTGAGGAGGCAAGGAAACGTTGGGCTCCAAAAGCCCCCCTTCGCCAGCAAGCACCCCACGGTCCCCAGGTGCCCCGCCGCGGCCAGCCTCTGCTGCCCCTGGCTGGCCCCCCGCCCCCGCTGCCTTCCCACGCGCTGCCAGGCGGCCTCTGCCGCCTCCTCGGGGTCACTTACAAGCCGTTACCCTGCGCAGAAGAGGCGCCTGTCCTCGGAGCAGGGGCTCCTACCGGGGCTGTGGCCGGCTGGCTATAAAATGGTTTCCAAAGTTCAAGTTTCCAACTGTCCCCGGTGGCCGCAGCGTGCGGGCTTAGCCCTGCCCTAGTGGGGACCAAGGGAAACGGGATGAGACCTGACCTGAGACCGCGGGCGCGCGGCCCCGTGACGCCCAGCCAGGGCTTCCGTGGTCACCACGACCCCACGGCACCGGGCGCGAGGGGACTTGCCTGAGTGACGCCCCTTCGGGCTTTTGACGTGAGGCCAGTCGCCGGCCTCCGGAGCGCCCCAGGCCGTGTTCCCTCAGGCCCCTTTAGGTGTCGGCGTCCCCACGCCGGCTCACTTCAGAGGCAGAATGTCTGGGCATGACCCTGCTTGGACGTCGGCACCCCAACCTCTGGGAGCCTCAGTGCCCCCGTCACCGCGGCTGACGGCGACGGAGGGCAGCTCACCTGGACGCCGCGTACTCCCGTCCTCCTCCTGTTTTCCAGAAAGAAAGCTTGCAAATACTTTGAGCAAGGCAAGGGGACCTGCCCGTTCGGAAGCAAATGCCTGTACCGCCACGCGTACCCCGACGGGAGGCTGGCGGAGCCCGAGAAGCCTCGCAAGCAGCTGGGCTCTGAAGGCACCGTGCGGGTGAGGGCTTGGCCGGCGCGGGCGGGGCGCTTCGGGGGCATCCCCACCCTCTGAGCGCGTCCTGCGCAGGGACGGGGCGGGCAGGAGGAAGGGGCGCCTGAGTCCGGGTCCCCGCCTGTCTTGCAGTTCTTCAACTCCGTGCGGCTCTGGGACTTCATCGAGAACCGGGAGAGCCAGCACGTCCGCAGCGCCGAGGACGCGGACATGACGGAGCTCGGGGACCTCTTCATGCACCTGTCTGGAGTGGAGTCGTCGGGACCCTGAAGGGACCCCGTGTCCCCGGCCACGGCCCAGGTGGCACCGGGACTTGCGTGGAGTCGCCCCGATCCTTGGCCTAGTCCCTCTCGGCGGGCAGCGCGGGATGTAAAATAAGCTGCGAGCGCACGGCGCCCCCGCGTGGTTGGTGTCCAGGCTGCACCTCGGCTCCCGGCGCGCTCTGCTCTAACCCAGACCCGGCTCCTGCCCCGCCTTTGGCCCCCTCGGCACGTCAGCTGCCCCCAAGCAGATCATTTTTCTTACGAAAGGACTCTTCAGCCCTGTAGGACCCCGTGTGGTGAGCGGCTCTGCGCCCCCACATTTGAAGCAGGGTGAGCGTGTGGTGGCCCCTCGGGCTCGGGGGAGCAGGGAGGGCACTGGGCCCGCCTCCCCCCCCCTCCCCCCCGAAGCCTGGCTTTGGTTTGCAGAAATCCAGGGGCACCCGAGTTTCTGGTTCTGACCCAGCAGCAACCCTAGGGAGAACTGAGCCCAGTGTTCGGCGGTGTGACTGGGTGAAGGAAGGAGCGGCCTCGTGGGGCCGCGTGCGCACCTCGCCCGAATGGTCTATTTTTGTAAGCAGCTGGGGATACCAAATATTTTCTAAAATGCATTGCTTTAAAGTGTGGGTGCACAGGCTCCCCTGACCCGGGGTTAGCGTGCTTTCCGTGCAGCTCTGCAGCCAGCCCTGTCGTGGATGGTGACGAAACCCGTCACACCCACTGCCAGCTGTGGCGTCTGCTCCAGAGGGGATACGCCAGTGGCGGGTTCGGGCTGTGAGGTCAGCTTTGGAGAAACAGCCACTAAACCTACATTTAATTTATTTTATTAAAATAACGTACTTGCGAAACCATTGGATAACTGTATTTTGTCAGGCGCAATAAAAACAAAATTAAAACCCAAATCATCAAGAAAACCTCTATTTCTGGCTTCCTTGCGTACAGGTGATGAGACTACAGAGAGACAAGGCTGGCCCTGCGGCCCCGCCCCATAGGGGCAGCTCCTGGAAGACTAACTCGGCGTGATGGAGACTGCTCCCTGAGGGGAGACGAGGGCCGGGCCAAGCGGCTCCCGGGCGGCCACCCCCGTGCCCCAGAGAGACCTCCCGGACAGGGACGCGCCCCGAAGGCCAAGTCCACGGCGCCAAAGCAGCTCCCTCAGGCGGTCGGTCTCGACAGTCCCGGGCTGCTGGTAGGTCACGTGCGAGACCACCTGCGTGGCGCCCCGCCGCTGCCCTGGGGCAAGTCCTGGGGCCCGTTTCCAAAGCCCGTGCGTCCCCACGTCGGGCTGGTTCGCCTGCTGCTCTCCCCTCCGAGCGCCTTTTCCTGCCCTAAAAACCCTCCCGGCCAGCAGCCGCGGCGCTTCCGGAGGCGGCCGGCCCGTGAGCGCGGGGCAGAGCGGCGCCGGGGCTGGCTTCCTCCCCCAGCGCGGGCGGGGAGAAGGCAACGCGAAGTTAAGGCCCCGTGAGTGGGCGGAAGGTCCGTAGCAGCAGCTTCTCGGAGACGAGCTCTGTCCCTGCAGCCGCGGGGCAGCTAGAAGGCGGGCAGTCTGGGGGACGTGGTCAGCGTGCAGGCGTTGATGTCCTCGGTGTGGGCCGCGCGGTGCAGGGACGGCTCGGAAGCGCTCCGGTTGATTTTCGGGAGCGAGTGCTGGAGCAGCTCGATGGAAGACAGGATCTGCAAGAGGCCCGCGCAGAACGGTGTCCTCGCTGGGGCCGGCCGGGCCCCGCGGTCGCCCTCTGCCCCCAGCACCGGGCTCGGGGGCTCTGTCGAGGCCGCTCCGGCCGGGTCTTACCTGGGGGAAGAGAGGCCGCTCCTCCTTCACCTTCTTCACGCAGTCCGCGACAAGCCTCTTCATGGCCTTGGGGCAGTTCTTATAGAGCTTGCTCAGGTCCGGGGAGGCGTAGCCGCGGCCCACCATGAAGATGATCTGGAGGCGAGAGGGGGTGACGTCGCCTCCCTCCTCCCTTCCCGCCGCCAGCGGGGCCCGCCGCGGGGCTGAGGGGTGCTGGGCACGGCCCTACCTGATCTCGGTTGCTGATGTGGGAGTAGGGGAGCTCCCCCGTCATGAGCTCGTACAGCACGATGCCGTAGGAGTACACGTCGGACTGGAAGCTGAAGGGGTTGTTGTCCTGCATCCGGATCACCTCCGGGGCCTACGGGGGCACGGCGCAGGCGCTCACTCCCGCTGCCCCCGCCACGCGAGTCCGCAGCGCTGTGCTGCTCCCGGAAACCCCATCTGCCCCAGGACCCCAGGCCGGACTTTGGGGAGATGTAGAGAAACGCTTTAAATGGGGGCATAGGACCCCCCCCAAAACAGCCTCCTCACCATCCACAGGATGGAGCCAGTGGGTTGCTCGACCTGCTGAGAACCACTCCAGCGGGACTTCACTGTCGCCAAACCAAAATCTCCGATTTTCACCGTCAGGCCCTCGTGGAGAAATATATCTCGATGCTTGTTAAGGACGCGGGCGCCAGAGAACGGGTCACGGTGAAGAGCTGCCCCAGCCGGCCCGGCACCGCCGCCCCCGTCCCCACGGCCTTCTCTGCGCGACTCGCTGGGGTTTCGAGAAGTGCCGTCGAGCCCCTTCTGGGGGGCGGGATGTTGAACACACCAGACTTGGCTTCAGCCCAAACCAGACCCGTTTACCCCTCTGTTCTTGGTGCCAGGCCCCTGGCCTTGTAACCACCCTACATGTATTGGGGGTGCCTTAAACCCCAACACGCTGAAGAGCGCAAGCTACTTTCCCCAGCTGGCACTGAACCCCACATTCCAGCTTCTAGCCAGCCAGTGGGGGCCTGTGACCCACTGAGGCCCAGGAGTTCGCGCCTAGTTGAGACTTTCGGTGTCTGCGTGCAGGGCGGAACATGTTGCCCGGAACCCAGTGCCACAAGGCAGTCTGTGCCCCGAGCCATGCACCCACATAGGCCACACCCGCCGCCAAGGCCAGGCCTCTGCCTCTCGCCGGCCAAGCAGCACGGGCCCGTGAAGCCACACTCCTTTCGAAGAGGAAGGCCGGGGAGGCGGATGAAAAAGGCATATACTGTGCAGACGCGCCTTTACCCAGGCCCCGTCTGCAAAACTCATCAAGTGTTACAAGGGAAGCTGATTTCAACAGAGATGTTGAAAAAACACTTTAAAAAAAAATTTTAAGTCTAAAAATCTTGCAACACTGGGCTTACAGCTGGCCAAGTACTGCACACAATTTAGAAATATCAAAGACAATAGCTCAGTAAAATGTAGTAATGAACAGGCCCCTTTCAAGCATAGCTCAAACGTGGGCTTGTGGAACTCTTGGAAATGTTTCCGAAGTCCCATTTGCAGAGATAGTTTCCCTAAATTTAGAAATGCGGAATCAACTGAAACCACCACCAAAGGATACTGTTGGATTTCATGTCTCTGTGAATGATGTTCTTCGCATGCAAGTAGCTGTGAAGGGAAAATAAATCTATTAAAAGCAGTTTCAAACTACAGCTGAACAGCTACCTGAAGGCCTGGCTCCCAGGGACAAGTGCTATTGGGGGCTGGCGGCTGGTCCACTCAGGACTTGCCAGAAGCTAAGGCTGCAGCGAGGCGGGGCAGCTCGTCTTAAACACACTCATCTGACCACACTAATTCCGACGAGCCAGGGCGCGGCTGCCAGGGCGGAACGAAGCTCCGAGCTCCCCCGCACGGAGCGCCTCGGCAAAAGAGCCCCGTGCAAAAGCCAGACGCCGTGTGCTCCTCTTCCGTGTGTTCTACACGGAGGGGTGGCTGCCACCTGAACTCGGCCCAAACCGCTGAACGTACTCACAGTTACAAAAGCGTGAATTTTATGGTGTATCTAGATTTCTCTAAAGTATGGCTGTAACCCCTTAAACTGAAGGACGCAGAGTCCACACGAATGCTCAAGCTGCGTACGCGCGCGGCTCCACTGTCTGGCGAGTGCGGGTTCCCGTTCTCCACACGGGGGCGCTTTACAGGGAAGGTCTGGCTGGCCGGGCACAGGGCACCCACGGGCACACCCCAACCCCCCTCACAGGTAGGGTCAGCACAGACACACAAGGGTGGTGTCTAGTGGAGGAGCCGAGGACACCCCCTGGGAACGTGACTTCTGACCTCGTGCGGTGGGAGCACAGCAGACAGGTCGTGTCTCCCACCCGGTGCCCCCAGAGGGCACTGCCGTGGCTGGCTGAGCAGAAGGTGCCAGCCCCACTGTTTCTGCACCTGGCTGAATCTTTTTATATTGGCCACATTTCAAAACCTTTTATTTCTGAAGCCTTGAAATGCTTGTGTATACTGACGTTCCAGTGGCTCCCTGGTTAACGTGCCATTTTTCAGGTTTTCTTCCCTCCACCCACCATCCCCGGCTGAACCTCGGGGCGGCAGCAGGAACCTGACTCCGTCCCGACAAGGGGCGGCGCCCCCAGCCGCTCCCTCGGCGCTTTGCGGCTGCACGGAAACTAGCCCCGACCCCAGCGAACAGGCCTGATGACCCCAGGCCCGGTCCGGCTCGGGGCCCAGGGGCCGCCCGGCCGCCGCCCGCCCACCGGCCACTCACTCCATCCCCTGGGCCGTCTGCCGGGCGATGTCGATGAGCTGGAACATCTGGAACTTGGTCTCCTGCACGTGCAGGTGTTTGTAGAGGCTGCTGCCCTCGCACCACTGGGTCACAATGGCCAGGTTGTCCTTCGTCATGTACCCCATGAAGAGCAGGATGTTCACGTGCCGTGTTTTGCTGCAGGAGGGAAGGGGGGCTCTGGGCTCCGCTGCGGCACAGACCCCCACGGACCCGGCCAGCGCCAGGGCTGACGACGGAGCCCTGTGGCCCGCTCTGCCCCTGCCGCGCTGCTCAGGAGGGCGCAGCCCCCCCCCACAGCCAGGGGCCCCTCGTCTTGGAGTTCGTTACTGAGCTGTCCACTCCCACAGGACCAGAAAGCCGATGGTCCCCATGTCCAGAAGGAGGAAGCTTGGCCATGAAAAAAATTCTTGGAAATAAATGTGAAACCAGAACAAGGCTGTTAGGGTCCGTGTGCCCGAAGCCTTCCTAGAGGCCGCACACGCACCGGAGGGGACCGGTCCCCCGAGGCCTCCGCTCACCGCAGGACAGCCACCTCGTTCCTGAAAGCCTGGAACTGCTCCGGGGTTGGGTCAACGACCTTCAGGATCTTCACGGCCACGTCGCCTGCAAATGAGTGCGTGCAATCAGCCGAATGACCTCATTTTTCAAATACCCTACTTTTGGGGAAAAAGTGAATTATTTATGCCATGTCCAGTCCGCACAGCAGCCCCCAGACGCGCTCGCCCACTTCACCGGCACGTGCATTCCCCAAGGGCCTGGGGCTGCCTGCGAAGACACTGCTGACTGGGCGGGAGAGGCCCCCCTCAGCACTGCGTCTGTTTGGGAAGGTCAACCCGGCCAAGCACGTGGGACAGCGCCCAAGTCCGAAGTCAAGTTCTAATGACTAAGCAGGAAGTCAAGAGCCCTGCATAACCGCCCGCTCTGCAAGGGAAGGACCCACAACGGGAAGGAGGCTGTTCCACAGCAGCTGTGCCAGGGAGAGAGGAGGGATGAGAGAGACTCCAGCACGTGACCCTGCAGGTGCAGGGTCGGGAGGCCAGACCAGTGCAGCGGGAGCAGCGGGCACGGGAAGCAGATGGAGGCCGGAAACCCTCCAAACCGGCCCAGTGAGAGTCAAGTGAGCGCAGGGCCACAGAGATGGCGGTGCTGGTGCTCCCAACCCGGGGCAGAGCTTTATTTTTTATTTATTTATTTTAAGATTTATTTATGCACACAGCTGGGGTACAGGCCAGAGGCGTGGGGCTGCGAGAGGCCTCACCAGAGACAGAGTGGGGAGCAGCACAGGCAGAGCGACAGAAACACACTGCTGAGGGGAGCAGCGCGTGAGGCAGGAGAGGTCTGCCGCGCCCTGTGGGCATCTCCCCGGCCGGGCGTCAAACTCGCGTCTCCGCTGCCGACAGCTCCACAGCGCAGCGCCTATCCGCTGCGCCACCGGGGGGTCCTGGGGACAGAGCTTTAAAAGGGTGGGGGTTCAGGAAGGTTTGGGGAGCCCCTGGATGGTCTATCAGGAGGGGCAGCGGCTGGAGACCTCCCAGGTTCAGGAGCCTGGCTTTGCGAGCCCCCCCCCCCCCCCCGCCTCAGGGCGCTCCTCTGCGCCCGCGCCAGTCCCTGAACTCGCCTGTCGGCAGCTCCGATCCGGTCAGCCTGCCCCAGGAGCTGCTCTGTCAGCCCAGCGACCTCCCTCTGCTGCTTCTGTGACACTGAACAGCAAGAGTCCGGGAAAGCTGTCTTTGTACCACCGTCACAGCCGGTTCAAATCCTCTCCTCTCCCTAAACCCTGTTCCCCAGCTCCGCCCTCAGGCAAGCGGCCCTGGGAAGACTGAGTGACACGGAAGGCGGCTGACGCTGAGCGGCTCACGGTGAGGTTGCGGAAACGCAACGTGCGACTTCGTGTGACCTCCGGAAGCCCCGCCTGACACCGCACTCTCCCGCCGCCATGTAGCTACGCCAAGGACCGCCGCGACCGGGCGACAGGGACAACAGGGACCGGGCTGGGGCCAGCGCGCAAACCGGAAAGGGGACCCGAGCTCCTGCAGAGCCCCGTCCTGCCGGGAGAAGGCGGGGACTGGCACGAGCCCACAGGCAGCCGGCGCCCGCCGCGGGAGGGAGAGTGGCTGCGGCTGGTGCAGCGGGACAGGTTCATGTTTTTAAAATCAATTAACTCCCTGATTTAAGTCATTTTCAGGGATCTAAAATTCATGAGACACAGCCCTGCATTCCAGAAGCAAACGCGCGAACGCGGGCCCTCCTCTCGGTGCCCCAGCTCTGACTCTCCCGCAGGGACAGGGTCTCCAGGTGGGGTCGCACTGGGGATGGCCCAGACTACTGGGGGGGCGCTTGAGGGGTCTCTCTCCTCGTGCTGTCTGTGACTGCCCTGTCGCCGTCAGTCGGACAGTCCCCGACTCCATCCCTTCAAAGAGATTGTTTGTGACTTGCACACGTGGGCTCCAAAGCAGGCGCAGCTCTTCCCCTAAGGTGAGCTCAAGCCACGGACCCGAGGCCTCTCGATGCCTGGAGACCCCTCCAGTTTACATTCCCAGCTGCTCTGCACCGGACACTTGTGGTTTTTAAGAACCTGAATAAAATACACTGTGTGGCGGGCGGGGGTTAGCACAAAACCCTCCTCAGTCTAGAAACTGGCTTCCTTGGCCTTCGCTTTTTCCCTCTTCACTCTCAGACCAGGGCTTCCTTACTCGGGGCCAGCAGAGAAATCCAATGCTCCTTGCTCCCGACTCCTGAGACGCTTAGCTCAGAATAAGTCAGAATCTCAAAAGCATCTGACCTTCATCCACACCCTTGCTGCAGTCTTCTCGGGAGCAGCCCGTCGCACATCCTGCCTCTCCCCCAACCTGACACTCACACCCCTGAGAAGACGAGCTCAAAGCAATACTGTGGCAAACTTAACAAATGCCCTGAAAATGTCCCAAAAAAGGCCTTAGATCAGAGGAAATGTAAATTTGGGCACCACTTAAGCTGCAGCCACTGGATTTTAGCCGAGGCTTTACAGGTGTGCAGATGCAGCACGCCTGGGGAGCAGCACACACCCAGCGGCCCCCACACCTACAGCCTTGCTTCAGACATGCGCACTCACCCCAAGGAAGGCACATTCTTTCCTAAGGGAGCCCCAGACATTTATGGCAGCTATTTGGAGACTATTCTGTAGTGTGACTTCTCATGACCTGGGGTGGCAGGGTGGGAGCACAGCAGACGCAGCCCTCGAAAGAAAAGCAGGCGCCCACATGGACTCTCCACATGGAAAGCCCTGTCCGGGCACCTTGCGAACCAGGTCCGAGGCAGGTGATCGCCAGCGAGCGGCAGAGCCATCTGTTAATGACCACAGTGCTCGGAAAGCGAGGTGCATCTCACGCAACACCTCGAATTTCAGTGCCCCCACTGAAGCAATGCGCATAACTGCTCTCATCTTTGCGCTGAAGCACTGTAGGGTTTGTTTTTTATTACAATCTGAGTTTTGAAGAAAACTCACATTTGCTTCTGTACAAAGAAACACGTAATATTTTCAAGAAAAATACTCCCAGTATTTGCTAACATCCTAAAACCAAGGACACTAAAAACCCAACAGCAAAATGTTACATTGCCAAAATACGTAAGTGGTGGCTATAGACATGAAAATACTAAGTTCCTTCCAAGTGATAAAGCGTTCTCATTAAAATAATGACACGAACACATCAGACGGTTTCAAGAATTCAGTCTGCATTCCTGTTTGAAAGGGATTCCCAAAAGCTGTCCCAGGGCAGAGCAGAGAGGAATGGCTCGGGGCGTCTTGGCACTGCGGAGCCCACTGTCTGATTGGCAGATAAGCTCCCCTCTCAGAACCAGCTTTCTTGCAAACTCTTAGCTCCCTCACAGTGCTGTTTCCAGAGGCCACGCCTCCCTCACGGCAGCAGACTCGCCATTTAAGGAGCTTCAAGTACATGCCGCGTGCACACGCCCACCAGTTACAACACTGGACCACAAGGCTCAATTCTTGTTTAATTTCTAATCGGCCTGCAAACTTGATCTTCCCAACCACAGCGTCACTGAGTCTACAAAGGCCATTAAACCTGACATCAATGTTAGTGAGTCTGACCCCGTATTCACTCAGGTGTCCGTGCAGACTGCCATCGCGGGCCCCAAGGCACAGCCTGCCCTGCCCCCTGCCTGGCCGACTCTGGACAGAAACTGGAGTTCACCGTGGGCCCTGCAGTTAGGGGAGGGCGACCAACTTACCGTGCCACTTGCCCTTGTAAACGGTGCCGAAGGAGCCTGACCCAATCCGCGTGGAGAGCATCACCTCGCTGGCTTCGATCTCCCAGTAGTAGCTTGAATCTCTCTGTCCACGAGGCCTCTGAAACAAGCAGCGCTCATTACTCTCCGGACCAGCAACAGGCTGTCTGAAGGATGTCAAAGAGAAGACCAACCCGCCTCCACCCATTAACTACAACTGCAGTTTCTGTCCTCTGCGAAAATGCCGTTTTAGTTGCGCACCACCTCGCACAGCAAGCACGTTCCAACCCAAGCAGGCCCAAACCGGCACTGACATTTATGACATCCTTCATTAAGTGTTCAATAGAATTCTCACCCTTCCCCCAATTAAAAGCATTCTCATTTCCAGGGTTTTTATTTAAGAGTCAATAGCTATTGTGGGTCACACTCACAATTTTGTTTTTTTCCTGTGTCCCAGAGCCTGGTGCCCGTTCTCTCTGCGCTGGCACGGGGGCTTTGGGCTGTGACCAGCCCGTTGGGCTCAGGTTGTTGGGGCTGCTGGACAAGGCTGAAGGTGAGGCTTAATGGACAAGACAAACAGAATCCACACATGGATAAGCAACAGAAAATACACAGCATAAAGAGAAAAAGCCCATTACTATCTGCTAATTGACTTTGGACAAGTACCTGATTCACTGTGACTTCGAATTGCATCCTGAAACAGAAAGGAAAGCTGGTCACTCTCTGCACTAGAAATGCTGTTCTCTGAGGAAGGGGGGGGGGGTAGATTTGCAGGAACAAAGTAGATTATAAAACCTTAAAATATAAAAAGTCTAATTATACACTCTAACTTTCCTTTGATTAAATTCACCAAATTGTCAGTAGCCAATATCGCCCATTTTGTTACCAAGTATCAGGACTGAGGTTAATGTTTCACACACAATGGAAACCACATTCTTCTTCTAAGCAAAAAGCAATGCACACAGCAAGTAGATACTCTCTAGGAAAGACAGCAAGTCACTGTCCACTGAGATCTTCCCAATGAGAGGGGACCTCGCTCACTGAGTCTCAAAAAAAAAAAAAAAAGAACAAACCACTGACTGGGGCTTCTGTGGCAAGCTTGCGCTCTCTCTCCTAGAAGTTCACAGCACACTGACCCGAGGTGGGGTTTGATGACAACATTCATTATCAGAGCCTAAAACCAGGGCTGGAAGAACCATAACCCTCGTTTCCTCCACGTAAGAAAGCAGGTACAGACGCCTGGCCAGGTCACACAGCCAGCAGGTGGCAGAAACAGAAGCCGAAACCATCGCCTATGATCATCGCCCTGAGCTCCTCAGACATCCAGATAAGCTCTGAAATGACTTTCTGCTCATCTAAGGGGTCAAAAGCTACCTTTAGAATTTAGTGGGAACTGGAGAAATTTAAATCATACCAGAGTCCTCCACCAGAACTAAATCCCCATCTTATAAATCCTCACTTAGAGCTTATAAATATTAATATAAAAATCACCTGGTCTCCACATCCTCAAAAAGGACATTTTCCTGAGAAGTTCAATGCTTTGTGTTTTTATTTTTGTGTGTCCGACCATGGTAAAGATACTTTTTTTTAACTATTTATTTATTTTTAAAGATTTATTCATTTATGCATACAAGAACTGAGGTCTGTGCCAGAAAGGGGGAGGGGGGAGGGGGCGCACGCGTGCGTGCGTGCGTGCGTGCGTGCGTGCGTGCGTGTGTGTGTATGAGAGTGAGAGAGAGAGAGAGAGAGAGAGGATTCACCAGAGACAGAGTGGGGAGCAGAACAGGTGGATCTACTGAAATACACTGCTGAGGGGAGCAGTGGGTGAGAAAGGAAGGTCTGCTGTGCCCTGTGGGTCAGCTCCCTGGCTGGGGATCGAACTCAGGCCGCAGTGGCTGATGATAGCTCAACAGAACTGAGACTTAATTCCTGTGCCACCAGGGAGGCCCATAAAGATACTTTTTCATGTAATTATTACTGGAATGATCCCACGCCATATCTTTGCAAGATAACAACAAGAATCATAAACCAAGCTGCCCCTCCCTCCTCTCCCTTCAGCAGCTACACAGACATCTGAGTCTACCAATAATGCCTGATTCCAGGGTTCCCGAACCTGGCCAGTCTTCAAGGTCACCTAAGAGGTGTTTAAGAATACGGATTCCC
Source organism: Scalopus aquaticus (assembly GCA_004024925.1). NCBI lineage: Eukaryota > Metazoa > Chordata > Mammalia > Eulipotyphla > Talpidae > Scalopus > Scalopus aquaticus. The sequence goes on from PVIJ01000049.1 coordinate 351,316, forward strand.
AGCACACACACACCTCACTAGCACTCAGGAAGCAGATCTGAGGGGGAAGATGGGAAGCCCACTATAGTATGTTTGTCAGTGCCACAAGATGGCTGCGAGATGGACAAAATATTGGTCAAAAATAATCTGAATTTTGGGGGTCCTCCCTGGTGGCGCAGGGGTTAAAGTCAGCACCATCAGGCTATCGGCAGCCACTACAGCATGAGTTCAATCCCGTGCCAGGGAGCTAACCCACTTGTCGCAGCAGACCTCTCCTGTCTCACACACTGCTCCCCTCAGCAGTGTATTTCAGTCAGTCTGCCTGTTCTGCTCCCCACTCTGTCTCTGGTGAATCCTCTCACCACACCTTTGGCCTAACCCCAGTTCCTGTATGCATAAATTAAAAAAATAAATCCTTAAAAAATAATAACTTGAACTTCAACAATATTCAGGACTTATATTACATGTACACAAAAACGATATCCTCACTATAGTCCTGTGATATTAAAAGTGCCCATAAATGACCAGTTTAGGCCCCACATTCAGAGTCAACTTGCTGAGCCCCCCCTACCCCTGATTGGTAGGACATTTGTCCAAAGTGATTTCAGGCCTGAGTGAGGTGGGTTATGCCTGAAGTGGCAGCGTCCCTGAGCTTTTCCAACAATCCGTAATATAAAGAAAGCACAGCTGTCTTTGATAAGCTTTTAACAAGACTGTCAGGGCACAGCCACAAAAATGACACATCTGATTTTTAAATGAAGTATATAAACAGAAGAGCGATGCCGTATGCACCGACTAAATCAATCTAGCACTAATCTTTGATTGGAAAGCAGTTTTTAAATTTTAATGTTCTTGGCCTCAAAAATTTCACTTGAGAAGCTTGACCTAGCGGCGGCAACACACACAGCACGTTTTGGTTTTTTTTTTACTCCTGTGCACGACACTGCCAAACATGAAAACAAGTCTAAGAAATGTAAAATTTAACTTAGCAGTTCTTTCATTTCTGGCAGCCTATCTGACAGTCTGAGCACTCCTGTTAATGTACAAGAAAGCAAAGGCATGAAGAAAAATACCTACTCTTCCCCTCAAACAAAAGCGTCTGGACCACGCCCTGGGAGGGGCGCTCAGGCTGTTATTCTGGTCCAGAGCGATGAGAAATGAAGAAGAATAAAGAACAAAGGAAGCATTTTCAGTGTATTCAGTTGTTATTAAAGATGAACTAGAAAGCAAACCAAACAAACAGAACATACCAAAAAGCCAAGAAAGGAAAGGCAGTTTGAAAACACTAGCTCTGGGCACTTTCCATCTCCCCTAAATACCTGCTCATTAAAATCCTTTTCTCTCTATAAAATCACATAAAATCTTTCAGAGAATTTGTAGTTTCCCATCATTTTCTTTCCCACATCAAAACGAAAGTATTCTTTATGCATTCTTATTCACTAACTCACCGAGATTGTATCAAATTTGACATGGACTAGAGTTCAAATGTCAACATTTCTTTAGGAAAATCTAGTTCTCCACTTGAACGATAACACAGAATGGATTGTTTAGCCAGTTAAAAATGCAGTGGATAAAAAAAGAAATTCACAAAGTTCAGGGACCTGAGAATGAGCTGCAACATTTCTAGTCAGGCTGGAAACCCAAAATTCTCTGACACCACAGTCAACCCTCCCCAAAGACAGGCTGGGTCCTGTCCCCACCCTCGGGCCCCTCACCTCAATCATCCTGCTGTCCACAGGCATGGTGGTGCTGACCATGTGCACATTAGGCGTGGACGTTGACCTCTGCCTCTGGGAGAGAGACCCCTCGGCAGAGGGGCTGGAGGTGCTGAACGTGAAGGCGTGGGGGGTGGAGTACCTGTGCTGGGAGCTAGGCAAGGAGAAGAAAAGACAGTCCGTGACTGACACTCCCGCAGCCCCACCAGCCAAGCCTCTGATCTGCCTGCTTCACAAGGCACTCGGCAGCAAACCCTACAGGCACTGTACAGCCTCTGGGAAAATCCTCTTTTGTTTAGGTGCTTTTGTATACGGATTTTTGAAAAGGAAATAATTACATGTGCTTGGAATTCACGTGAGAATAACAGACGTTTCCTTCAATGCTCCAAAAATTCAGACCATCTCTGGGAGAGAACATATTAGCATTTGCCAACCACATCACCACCTACTAAGCTAGTAGAATTTGCCCACTTCAGAGAATAAAAGAACTTTTTAAACAGATTGTTCGACCTGCTGAGCACGCCTGCGAAAGGTCACCGTGCCTCTTCTTCCCCCTAACAGCTTCAAGCCAATCAACGTGGTTTCAGTTTTCAATTGCAGCATCTACTGAAATTAACCGCTGGCCTCTTTCAGCCGCGGGCATCCTCCAACCAGAACTGGGAGCGTGCATGAAGCATAAGGCCCTCCTTCTCTGACTTAAAGATTAATTTGAGTTTTGTTCAGATTCAAGTATGAATTCAAGGGATAAAAAACCAGTTTTTCTAAGGGAAACTGATCTAGTGCCATGAAAAATTGCCCTTGCAGGAAATTTAACGTATATGCCTTCAGAGGCTTGGCTGCCTTAAAATTTTGGGTCATATTTGTTTATCAAGTTAGCAAGCAAAATAAGCAAGGTATCACTTCAATACAAAGTCCTTGTTCTGAAATAGGCTGATTTTAGCAATTTTCATAGTAATTTTACATAGGTCACTAAACAATATACAGTTACATATACATTAAGTGATATACTTTGGATGAAGATATAAATTTTATTTTAGGTTCCAAATTAATAGGTAACACAAAGCAAGACATGAACTCAACAAATCTCTGATTTTAAAGTTGAAAACAAAGACAAGTTATGTGTAAAGTGAGTCACGCTGGAAAGGATATTTATATTAAAATCTAATTTATTCTTATAGTAACAGTCTACTACACACCAAGGCTTTAGTAATGCAAGGCCACAGGTATTTCAAAGGTGAAGGTTTTATTTTTATTGAATCACTGTACATAGTTTCGGAACCCTTCCCTGAGGCTCAACTTACCACACACTCAGAAGGCAAAATCTCAAGCTCTTTAATATGTGGGGCTATTAAGGGAATTATGATAATAGAATAAACTGTAGTCAAGATTCTCCTTCCAGGGCCTCCCCGGTGGCGCAGCGGTTAAGCGCTGCGCTGTGGAGCCAGCGGCGACGCGAGTTCGACGCCCGGCCCGGGAGAATCCCACATGGCGTGGCAGATCTCTCCTGCCTTGCCCGCTGCTCCCCTCAGCAGTGTATTTCTGATCTGCCTGTTCTGCTCCCCACTCTGTCTCTGGTGAACCCTCTCACCGCCCCACGCCTCTGGCCTGTGCCCCAACTTGTATGTATAAATTAAAAAAAAAAAAAAATTAAAAAAAAAAAAGAAAAAAAAAAGATTCTCCTTCCAGAAGGCAAAAACTGCAGACCACAAAGACAATGCTCACATTTTTCTCTAACCAATTCTAAGTTCCTCAGAAGCAGCAAGGTGTTCACACAGAAAGAAGAGGGATGCAAAGGAACTCCTGTGTTTTCTATTCTGACATCCATCCACCACCCCCCAACCCCGCCACAACACAACCTTCCAGAAGAAAAGCTGAAGGTGAAAAGATTACCTAACAGGCATCCGGGAAACAGACTCTCGCATCCGACGCATTGTCAAAGAGGGCAGTGCTGGGACTCCACTATCACCAATGGTGGAATTAGGAAACAATCTAAATGAAATCAGAAAAAAACGGGTTTATACATCTGGAGTACTTTTACAGGGTCAGCCTGCATTGTTTCACAAACCCACAGCTACAGCAAGTGAGCTTTCCCTCACCGTGTTTTAGGCTACCAGGGGCAAAAGACCACCAACCCAAAGGACTGGGTCTGGGTGACCCCAGAAGGTGAGCACTACTGAGCTGCCAAAGAACACGCAGCTCTAGTGTGTGATTCTAGGAAACACTGGACCACTGTTTTGAAAAGGTTTTGAAAGCTACAGTAGGACACTTTATAACCTAAGTCACATACAGCTTTCCTGGAATCAGCGTATCTTGGAAACACACAGAATACTGAAATATGAAGAGGAACTCATATTCAGCACCAAAAGTTGCAAGTCAAAGTGAGAGTAATGTTCACTGGGCATCTTCTTTCCATGGGACGAGTACTTGGACTCAGTAATTACGCCTGGATCTGCCTTCCTCATAAGGCGGCTGTAAGGAAGGCAACTGCACTCCCCTTTTAAGGTGAGTGACCAGAGGCTCAGAGTGGGGACAGCCAGCTAATGACAACACTGAGGTTCTGACCATGTCACCTGAACGTGTGCCACTTCCACCACACAAGCTCTCTGTGCAAGAGACACAAAACTACCATGAAAGCAAAAAAGATGTCCCCACCACAGTTTAATGACAGCCCTCCCTGAGTTTTTCAAGGACTCACAAATAAGACTAAAACTTCAATTCTGACTTCACATCCTGTTAATATGTTTAAAAGATACTTTAGAACATGTACTTTTAATTTAAACCTTACTAAACAATATTCAGTCTACATGAAATATATTTTGGTCACTAGTTTGTCTCCTAACAGATACCACTATCTTTCAAGATCTGACATTCAAGCCATTTTAAGTCTAATGTTTTCTCCAGTTCAAGGTGAAGAAAATAGCACTAACCATATGTTCTACCCCTCCACAAAATCTGTTCAGCATATTCAATAAAATATATAGTGTCTACAAGACTAAGAACCTAAAAGGTGAAAGGGGTAAGAAAAAAGTCAAAGATCTTTTTGTGTCATGTCGCTTTGTTCTTTTCCTTACTGAACCACAACACATCAGTCTCTTCGTGACAGATTACAGCCCCTGCTCATTTTAGAGGTGACACCTAGATCTATCAGGTTTCTAAAGTAGATGGTTTCCGGTCACAATTCATTCTGTAAGTCTAGAGCCCTGGTTTGTCTGCCAAATAAACAATAAGCACTTTCAAGAGTTCATACTTCTCTGCCCCCTTATATTCGTTGAAAAAAAGAATAATGCCTTACAAGAGTTGTCTGATATTACTCCAGTCCACACACATAGTAGGTACTTTGGTGCTACAATGCTCGTGAAATTTGTAGCCACAAGTCTGACATCGAAATCCATTTAGCAGGAACTTCTGACAGATGTCACAGAAGGCAAGCTTCAGGAAGGTCTTTCGAGCCTACAGAACAAGAACACAGGTGTAAATTAGGCTTAATAAATGAAAGCTAACAAAAGAGAAAATAATTTCTTTCTTGACACTCAAAAGGTTTCAGAGTGAGGAATCATACTTCCAACATTTGCAAAATTCACTGGAAATTACAGTGTATGTGTGACTAATGAAAACTAAGTGGACTTACCACAAAAAGTGGCACGACTAGAGCTTTAAACTAGCCAACAAAATATATGTGTGCTACATCTGAGACATCCCTATTATGCCAGTTATAAAGCCGACATGCGACAGAAAGAGAAGAGGTCTGCCACTTACAAAGTTGTGTGTTGTGAGGGGAACATGATCCAGGAAATCTACTTGAAGCTCTTCTCCAATCAGTGAGGCAGCATCAGTATTCCAATCTAAACGTGCTTTTTTACTAAAGGGAAATTTTAAAAACACAATATGAAAGGGAAATGTCTAAATGAAGTAAGCATTCATTAGCTACTACTCATCTCCTCCTACAAAAACATACAACTTTAATCCCACACACTAACTTCATCTAATTCATACAACAAATCTACAAAGTAGGTATTACTATCCTCAATCTTATTATTTGAGAACTTGAGCTCTGAGAAGGTACCTTGCTCAAGGTCACTGCAAGTGTGAGGGACTCCAAATCTGTTGGACTCCCAAGTCTGTGCTCTTGGGATAAGATTTTCTTTTAACAATGAGATACAACAATCTCACAATAAACATGTAATAAATTAGACTTTGACATCAAAATCCTATAAAGGGTTGTAAACACTGATATAGCAGCAAAATTTAATCTTCACTCACCTACTTCAAGCTAGAAGATATATAAAAAGGAAACACAAAGGAATGCACTTTTATATTAACAGACTCATCTGTAAAATTTGCAGGGTTTGTATAAATATAGATTGATAAGACAAATGTCTTCAAATTATTGAGACTTAATAGTTTTAAAATTTATTTTCTGTGCCTATAGTAAACAAGAAAAAAAAAACATCTAAGTAAAAAAGTAATGCCTTGTCTAGTTAACCTGGCCTATCTTCTGAGGGAAGAATATTCTCAGGTAGGGAGAGATCAACATATACATAGCACCACTTAAAACTCTCCCATCATCTGTGAGAAGTTGATTCCAGCCACTTTTCTGGTTATCCAACAATAAATAATCCATCCCTTAATATAATTCCCTGGGAAAACCCCCATCACTACAAAGTCCTATTCTGGCCTGCCGGCTAGGGGACAGTCTGTTTTCTGATCAGTCTTCAGATGCTATCTGCCCAAAACAAAACCTAGTGCAACTTCAAATCAGTGCAACCTTGGATGAGAGTGAGGTAAACCCAACCTGTTTCAGGATGGCTCTAGTCTTTAAGGAGCACCACAGACAGGCCTGGGGACTGCCCTGGAGCAAGACCCTGAAAAAACTTACATCTGCATCACAGACACACTTCAATAATCTGCCTCCCAAGCTGAGAGGGATAATATAAATAGAGGACTCAATGCTCACCCTTTGGAGCACACTCATTCCCTAGAATATTCTTTCTCGCAAACTAAGATGACACCTTGAAACATAAAAAAAAATGCAAGCTGAAGATCAATAAAAGACATTAACAATTTCAAGAAGAGGGTAAAATTATGGCCCTCCCTGGTGGTGCAACGGGTTAAGCGCAGCACCATGAAGCTATCCAGAGCCACTGCAGCACGAGTTCAATATCCGGCCAGGGAGATTCCCACATAGCGCAGCAGACCTCTCCTGCCTCGCCCGCTGCTCCCCTCAGCGGTGTACTTCAGTTTATCTACCTGTTCTGCGCCCTACTCTGTCTCTGGTGAATCCTCTCACCCCCCACACCTCTGGCCTACATCCCAGCTTGTATGCATAAATAAATAAATCTTTAGAAAAAAATATAGAATAAAAATAAAAATTAAAAAAGAAGAGGGTAAAATTAAAGTTCTTCTTCCAGATTTTGGGGGGTGGGGGACATGGAGGTAATAATGGAAAATGGGTGATCACGCTGGATGCTATGGAGTACAGCTCCTGGTCTTTGAGAGGATCCCTCTATCAAGCCACTACTGTTAGAAGTAAGATGAGCCATGGCTTCTCTTGAAGCAGAATTTTTCCTCCATCTTTTTAGCCCTGTGTCTCAAACTGGAGGATTCAGTAAGTGTTAGGTAAATAAAAATGAGTGGGTAACAAGACAGCCAATCCCTGGAGGCCGGTCTAACAATCAGGCTGGCCCTCTCCGAGCACCCGCTCTGCACACTGCATCAGAGCAAACAAAGTCTTTGTTCTCAAGACACGTAACATCTGACGCTGCTATTTCCCATACGGAAGCGCTATCCACACCTAACATGTATCTCATTTCAACATTAATTTCAAGTTTTTAGTGTTATTTTTCTGAACTATCTCTTTATAAACAAAGGTACACAAATACACAATATGCTACAGAAGCTTGTATAGATTTTTAAAATTGGAAGCAGTTATTTGAGCTGGGAGACTCGCGCAAAGCAGCAGCTGAGAGACGGCTGATGTCTTACCCCTTGTGCTCATGGAGGAGTCTGAACACCGCGCAGCACTCCGGTTGCAGGCCCCGTACCTTGAGCGCTTTCATAAGGCAGTCGTGCAAGCTCATTCCATTTCGCACATTGACCTGCAAGCAAAGGATCATCTTTGAGAACAGCACAAGCTGTACGCCTCTTAGAAAGTGAGCAGAGAAACAAAGGCCCCAGCCTGGAATGGGGCTGTGTAGACGTATGACCCAGGTGAACATGCACAGCGAGGAGACAACCTGATGCCCAGCAACAGGGCGGTGGGCGGAGCAAAGCATGGGCCACCTGAGTAAGTCGCAGGTGCTGCCACTATGTCCCGTGCACCCTGGGGGGAAGGGGTCTGACATGTTAACTGGGGAGGGGGGGGAACATCTTTCAGAATGCAAAGAGCAAGACTGTTTAAAGGGTAGGAAGACTACATATCACATGTCTCTCTGTGTCTGCTGAGTGTGAAGAGACAGACACGACCATCAGGAGAAAGCAGGCAGGAGAGAAACAGCTCTCACTGCCTGACTCACTGAAATGTACAGGGGAGCATGAACACCCACCAGAAAGAAAAATAAGACAATCTGATCTAAAAACAAACATGAGTTCTTCAAGTCAAAATCTGTATTTCAACCTATTTTTACAAAATAGCTGAACTTCCTAAGAAATATTCCTTGTCATATGCACTTTACACTACTGAGGGAAAAGAGAAACAGAGAGTCTAACTAGAGCTTCTGCTTGCAACAAAGACAAGCACCACAGCCCATTCTCCTCAAGCGCACACCAACACTCCAGTCGTCCCAGCAGTTTACACCCTCCAGATTCCCCTGTGCCCAACCTCCAAAAGGCAGGCCAGCATTCAGACGCCCAGGAGACAGAGCGAGTGCCCGGAGTGCGAATAATGGCAGCTATGTAAAAACCTCCACTGAGATCTGAAGAGATTTGATGTTTAAAACCCTATATACTGGATTTTTAAAGCCAATAAGGCTAATCAAAAGGCAGCCACAAGCGTCCGAATGGCCAGCAGGGAGAGTGGCGCAGACGTGTGGTGCGGGTGCAAGTGTAACAGCTGGCAACAGCCACGCCCCTTCCCAGAGGGGTGTGAGCATATGTTTATCTCTGATTAAAAGGTTTAAAATATTTGTAAGTATTAACTCAGAATGTTCCATTAAGTTTATTTTAAAGGCTTCCTGAAGCAATGATAACCTGAGAAAGACCCCAATTAACTTTCAGTTCTTAAGAAACACCACCACAAATGAGCTGTACTAATCTGAACTGTGAAGACAAGACACGGAGGACAATGAGAAAAACAAACACATCGCCGACCAGAATCACGACTACGCTTTGAGAACTGTCAAGTGCTATCTGTATCAAATCATTAATCTTCACTGAAAGTCACCAACTCTAAAAGCTGAAGAGTTCATTTAATAGCCTCTAGTCACAGGGCTCCCAAACGTGGCTGGCATTTGAATCATCCAACGAAAATACAGACTTCCCAGCCTCGTCCCCTCCAGCACATCCAAGGAGTCTGTCATCACCCTGGGATGAAGCCCAAGAATCTGTATTAAACCTGCTAGTCAGTGATTCTGGCGTCATTAACGGTCCTCAGCTGTGGTCCACTCACTCATCCGGGCATAACACCAGGCAGCAGCTCTTACTCAGAGAAACTGTGCTTACAAAACAAATGACAACAAAATTTTCAGCTACTGATTAACCGAAGGCCCAATGACAGAGGAGCAGCCACGAAGATGCGGTACATACACACACTGGAATACTGCTCGGCTATCAAAAAAAAATGAACTCTTGCCCTTTGTGCCCGGGATCGAACTGCAGGGGATGAAAAGTTCAGAAGAAGAAAGACAAATGCCAGGTGATTTCACTCATATGTGGGCTACAGAGAAAAAAACAGGGAACTAACAAAACTAAAGTAAAGCAAACCCTAGAAACATGACTGCAGAGTGAGGAGGCGGGTGGGTGTGGGACGAAGGCAGGGAAGGAGCCAGTGGCCTGGGGTAAAGGGTTATGGGAAGGCTTTGGTGAGAGGGCCTGGTGTGGTTCACCCATCCGAGATGTGAACCTATCTATGCCCTTAGACAGTGTCGCAGGCCAATGCTGCCACAATTTAACCGCTCCCCCAAAAAAAGACATACCCTGTCTTTGATCTGCAAAAATAAAAAGTACTAATTTTGACTTCTACAATATCCACATCCCATCCCCTCTACCATTCTCCTCTTTACAACTTCCCGTGGATATACAGCGTAATGTGATGAGTCTCTGGAGCCCACTAAATGACAAATTACTCAGGCCCAGCAGAGAAGCAAGCTGGGGCGGAGCAGAAGCAGCTGACTGACTGCGCTGGCCACAGGGACGCCCCTCCCTCCCGCGACGCTCCTCTGCAGCACAGCGCCTGGGGAAAGAAGCTAGCTCTCACCAAAAAACAGGCCCACCTCTGCCAGTCTTCTCATAAGCTACAGAAGTGAAGCTTCCAACTCCCTGGTTCCCACCCACCAGCCATCCTGAAATGAAGGATGTCAAGGACTAAACAGCTGTAGAAAAAATTCACAGCTACATATAACTTAGGAATTAGTCACTTGGTCATTGTATTCAGTATGAGGATCATTTCTTAAAGATCAAAATATTATGCAACACTGTCTAGATGATACAGCTTATAAAAGGCAATATAAGGATTTAAATTTGAGCCTGATTGTCTTAAAGGTCCCCACACACAATCATTATGCCAAACTACTTTTCCCAGTCTTCTAGGCAAGTGGTCATAGACAGGGATGGAGCAGAGAGCCTTAGTAACACCTGGAAGCAGCAGCAGCTGGGTCTTCAGCTTCCCCTCACATTCATACTTCCCACCTGGGCTGTCCATTAAATATCAGAAAGAAAATGAATGAGAAATAGAAATTGCAAAAGCAATTTGCAAATGAAAGAATAATGGTGAAACATAGAAGATTGTCACTAATTATATTTGCCTTTTGAATTTTTGCCTTTACTTCAAAATACACAACACTGCAGTTGGGAGACTTCTTAGCTTCAAAAAGTATAAAGAAAACTGAGGAGATTCATTAAAAACCAACTAAGGGGTCTCCCTGGTGGCGCAGGGGTTAAGTCTCAGCATTATGAAGCTATTGGCAGCCACTATAGCATGAGTTCAATCCCCAGCCAGGGAGCTTCCCACATGGCCCAGCAGACCTCTCCTGTCTCGCCTGCCTGCTGCTCCCCTCAGCAGTGTGTTTCAGTAGATCTGCCTGTTCTGCTCCCACTGTCTCTGGTGAATCCTCTCACCCTCCTGCACCTTTGGTTTACACTCCAGCTGTTGCATGCATAAATAAAATAAAATATCTTAAAAAAAAAAAAAAAGACAACTGAGAAACCTCCAGACTGGACTTACCAACCTTGGAACTGTGCTTCACCTTGGTGGACAGAATAAACACATCGATTTTACACAAAGAATGTTAAGGGTGAGAAAAAAGGAGACAAAGAAGTTTTGAACTAAGATGTTCTCAAATAGTCCACCAAGCAAAATTAGCACAACTTCACTTTTCTATTTCAAATAGGTGAGTTTTTATCCAGGACAGTAGAAAATCTTTTTGAGCAGAAATTTCTTAGAAAAGTTGGGTTTTTTGTGTTAGAAAATGAGTGGCAGTGTCCTGCCATGACGTCAACATGAATCTGTCACTGCACTACAAAAATAAACTATGAAGAAATAACTGACTGGTTCCAGTGCCCTGAAAGAAAGCCAACACTGAGGTTTGTGAGCTCCCTCTAGCTTTGCTAGGGGCCTGTGAAATAAACCAGAATGATATTTATGTCATTTTATTTTCTTCCATATATTTGATTGCAATATCCAAAAAATATTAATTGAACATTCTGCTTTCAAGAAAATTGTTTTTCTTTCTTTTTAATTAGAAAAAGTCGAAGGGACCTTTTCAAAAACGTCTCTGAACTATACCCCCATGAGAATGTACTTTTGTTTGAAGTGACAGAAAGACAACATTCCAGGCAAGAATAATAATAGAAGGAAGGCAAAGAGGTGGGGGAACGTAGCGGGTTTGGAAGGAGTATAACAGTGTACAGTAATAAAAGCTGCAGCTGGAAAGCCAAGTAATAAAGACATTTCTTTGCCTGTCTATCAAATGGGTCACATCCATGTTTTCTACAGGCAGATGGACAGTTAGATTTTGAGAGGAATGTTCACATACCACCGTTCTCTGCTTGTTCGGTAAGAAAACACGGATAGTGTTGCTTGTCTTAGAAGAGTCTGTAAGTTTGCCATCATCTGATGCCCGACGCTGATAGCCGAACTGCTGGACTATTGTAGGGGAAATGCAGCTGGGACCATCAAACACTGCATCTTTGAATCCAAAACCATTGCTGATCGTCTTCCAGGCCCCCTGTATGTGCTCCATTGATGCAGCTTACACAGTACTTAAACCTGGTTTAAAAGGAAAAAAAAAATTACAATTCTAGAACAAAAGGCAATGAACTCAGCAACACAATTAAGAGAAATTGCAAAAACAGTGTGTGGGTTTTCTCATTATACCTTCTACTTAAATTAATTAATCAGAAAATGACCATATATCTCCATAAAATATTTCAAGACAACTGAAAAATGAGCAAAATGGGGGCCAGAGAGCAAAGACTCATCAAGGGTTATACCACCAGTTAAAAGGCAACCTGGAACACAAGCCCAAGTCTCCTGACATCTCGTCGAATAATTTTTCAATTACATGTCTCTTCTTCAAGTATTGTATAATAAGTATGAGCAACTACCCTTGAGTATGAGTAACACATTAGTACTTGAAGAATGCCAAAAAAAAAAAAAAGTGTTAGCCATAATCTCCTGCCTTTAAGGAAAGAAATTAGAATTGCTAGGATGTATATTAGACACTTTATATATAAATTATCTCATTGAATTCGTATAAAAACCCCAAAGACTTTAAATCCCTTTTTCCACCCACCTTCTAATTTTTAAACAAATAAGGCACAGAAATATCATGCTTCTTGCCCAACAACATATTCTGAAATCTCCATAAATAAGCAACCTGGCTCACCACATTGTTAAAGTTTCCACATAAAAGATCTCATTAGAAATGCATTCCCCAACTAACCTAGCCAAAAGACCCTGCTTCTGTCCCATCAAAATGAAAAGACATCCTACTGAGTGGGAGAAGATACATGCATATCCAACAAGAGATTAATATCCAAAATACAGATTTAAGAACTCATAAAACAATAAAAAGCAAACAACCTTTTAAAAAAAATGCAGAGGATCTGAAGACACGTCTCTAAATAAGACATACAAATGGCCAATAGGCACATGAAAAGATGTTCATCATCTCTTTATTATTAGAGAAATGAAAATCAAAACAACACTGAGACATGACCTCACACCTGTGAGAATGGCTATTATCCAAAAGACAAGAAACAACAAGTGTTGGAGGGAATGTGGACAGAAAGGAATACTCATACACTGTTGGTGGGATTGTAAACTGATGCAGCCATTACGGGAAGCAGTATGGAAAGTCCTCAAAAAATCCAGTTCTTGTATGCATAAATAAAAATAAATATTTTTAAAAATTAAAAACAGAAATCCATTCGAATAGAGTTTTCCCACTTCTGGGTATTTACTCAAAAAAACACTACTTCAAAGACATATACAAACCTCCATGTTTACTGTAGTGCTATTTACAATAGCCAAGAACTGAAACTGATTCCCCATCAACTGATGAATGGATAAAGATGTTGTTTACATGCATGATGGAAGACTATTCAGCTATAAAAAAAAGGTAAGATACTGCCACCTGCAACAACAGGGACTGACCCAGAAGGAATTATACTTCAGTGAAATAAGTCAGAAAAAAACAAACACAGTATGATTTTGTGTTATACAGAGAAAACAAGCGAACAGATGAACTATATAAAGCAAAAATAAATTTTTGGACTGTTAAGACTAATCAACGGTTACCAGAAGGTAGGGACAAAGGGAGTGGGTGAATTGGGAAAAGGGGGCAAAGGTATGGGGAAGAATAGAACTGAATATTCAACAGTGAACTTTCTATACACTGATTCTCAGTAACTCACACTCAAAAATTATATAATGTGATGCTACATAAATTTTAAAAAATAGTTAAATTAAAATTTTTCATTTAAGACAACATATATATCTTCCTATAAAGGATTACTATTTATAATATACAAAGACTCCTGAAAATTATTAGTGAAAAGATAACGCCACAGAAAAAAACATGGAACTAAATGCACAAAATAGCAACACAGAGGTCATACGCACATCTGTTTATCGAAAATACAAATTTATTTTTTTTAAAGAAGGAATCTATCTTTATTTTGCCTTAAGTCCTAAGCAATTTTTATTGTTTTTTTTTTTAAGATTTATTTATTTATGCACACAAGCTGGGGTACAAGTCAGAAGCATGGGGCGGCAAGAGGGTTCACCAGAGACAGAGTAGGGGGCAGAACAGGCAGATCGATGGAAATACACTGCTGAGGGGAGCAGCGGCCAAGGCAGGGGAGGTCTGCTGTGCCACTTGGGAATCTCCCCAGCCGGGTGTCGAACTCACATTGCTGCTGCCAACAGCTCCACAGCGCAGTGCTTAGCCGCTGCACCACCAGGGAGGCCCGAGAAATACAAATTTTAAATACTATTTTTAATAGGATTTGTTTTTTTTTAAATCAGCCTATATATTTTCTTTTCTTTTTTTTTTTAAAGATTTATTTATTTATGCATACAAGAGCTGGGCCAGAGGTGTGGGGTGGTTAGAGGATTCACCAGAGACAGAGTAGCGAGCAGAACAGGCAGATGGACTGAAGTACACTGCTGAGGGGAGCAGAGGGCGAGGCAGACCTTTTTAAAGGATTTAAAACTGAAAACATCCATCACAAGCATCTGAGGAAATGCACCTCTCATACTTTCTGTGAAGAGTGTAAACCAAACAGTCTAACAATCTAGAAAGAGTCTGTCAGCTTAAATATACCAATTTATGGGGGGAGGGAAGGAACAGGGAGAACCCAGCAAAACACACAGGAATATTCAGTGCAACATTCTGTAATATCGGGCCTCCTTGGTGGCGAAATGGGTTGAGCCGTGGCCTCTGAAGCTGTCCACAGCCACTGCAGCTTGAGTTCGAGTTCCATCCCCGGCCAGGGAGTTTCCCACATGACACAACAGACCTCTCCTACCTAGCCCGTTGCTCCCCTCAACAGTGTACTGTTGATCTGCCTGTTCTGCTCCCTGCTCTGTCTCTGGTGAATCCTCTCACCACCCCACATCTCTAGCCTACACCCCAGTGTACAGTAATAAAAGCTGCAGCTGGAAAGCCAAGTAATAAAGACATTTCTTTGCCTGTCTATCAAATGGGTCATATCCATGTTTTCTACAGGCAGATGGACAGCTAGATTTTGAGAGGAATGTTCACATACCACCGTTCTCTGCTTGTCAGTTCTTTGCATACAATAACTCATTTAATCCTCCCAACAATTCTATGAGAAAGACTATTTTCTGATTTGGGGAATGAGGAAACTGAGGACCATCAAGATTAAATTAAAATGGTCCAGCCTCCCCGGTGGCGCAGCGGTTGAGTGCTGCGCTGTGGAGCTGTCAGCAGCAGCGACTCGAGTTCGACGCCCGGCCGGGGAGAATCCCACATGGCGTGGCAGACCTCTCCTGCCTCGCCCGCTGCTCCCCTCAGCAGTGTGTTTCTGATCTGCCTGTTCTGCTACCCGTTCCGTCTCTGGTGAGCCCTCTCACCACCCCACGCCTCCGGCCTGTACCCCGGCTTGTATGTATAAATAAAAAATTTAAAAAATGAAAAAATAAATAAATTAAAATTGTCCAAGTTTACACAGTAAGATAGAGAGCCAAGATTACCGACAGAGTATTTAAGGTCAAAAGTGCTCACAAGTTTCACCGGGACTTTGTCACACCACCTTTCTCTCTTCTTCAGGCAGATAAGATCAATACTGTTGTGAGACAAGCTGTTGCTGAGATGAGAAGCCAGATTTAAGCCCTACCCAGGCTTCCTGATAGCCGGCTCTTTCCTCCCACTCTGGTAACTTTAATTATACTTTTATTTAAAGTATGATATAATAAGCATTAAATTGGGGGAAGAGAATAAAGGGGAAAAGTCACTCATAATCTTTCTTATACTAACATATTCTTAAAATGTCTTCTAATATTAGAAGCACAATATATGGATACAAGCTCAAAACTCTACCTCCACCTTTACTAGCTACGTCTCCTCTGTCCTTTGGTCAGATTGGTTAACATTCCCCACAGCAATCAGTCATGCAGCAGACATTAGTGAGCACCTACTATGTGCCAGACACTGTTCTAGACGCTTGGGTAACCGCACTGAGGAAGTACTAACTGAGTCAAGACTTGAAACTCAGAGAGTCTGACTCGCTGATAGTTGGGGATATAATGATAGCAGAAGAAACAGAGAAAGCCCTAAAGCAGGAGAGTCCTGTGTAAAAGGAATAGCAAAGAGGCCACAGAATTAGGTAAAATAAAGTGAGTATACATTGGGGGAGGGGGGAATGCATTTAACAGGGTGCCTTCTAGTTCACTATAAAGACTTTGCCTTTCACTGTGTGAAATGGGAAGCCACTGAAAGGTTTTGAGCAGGGGAGTCACACAATCCGTTTCAGGTCCTAAATAATTGCTCCAGCTGCTACACAGCAAAAAACTACATCGGTATCAATTACGCAGTTCAGAAAATTCTGGGCTGAAGAGTTAACTGTAAAACAACAATAATAAAATACCTTATTGAGTTGTGACAAAAAGTGTTCAATAATGTTTGTAAGTCACTTAGTAACTATGCCTGACACATAAATAACACTGTTACGGCTTCTGTCTTACACAAGGACACCCAGTATAGGAAATAAGAGGGGGGAGAAATTGAGCCCAGGCTTCAATTACTAAACCAGTATGTCTGGCATATATACAGTATCAGCCCAGAGGAAGGGGATTTTCTGAATTAAAAAGCTAGCTGAGCTATGGACCTTTGGCCATTTAGCAATGGTACCTTTGTTGAGAACCTAATCCTTGTCCATACTTATTCTACACTACATTATTCTCCTTCCAATTTAATTTTAAATATTTGAAAATCATTGTCTACTCATACTTCCATTGTACTGGATATAATTGGTTCTTATCTATTTTTAAGTCACACATTTTGTCAAATCTTACAACATCTGAAATCTGAATGCATCTTCTAAACAATGGTGTGTCTTATTTGTCCTAACAGAGAACCTGAAATAAATACCTTCAGGTCTATAGGTATTTTGCTTAACCATCCTAGGTGTGGCACCTAATGGGTAAAAAGGTAAGAACTATGTATGAATGTTGCCACGTCATGTTTTTAATAGTTTTAAAATTGGACTTGGGTGAATTTTTGTTTTTAAGATGAACTTATATTCTAAATTGATTTTTTTCTAAATTTTTTTTGGGGGGTCAGTATTGGTTTAATCCAGAAAGGAGGGTTGTGCTGTTACTTCATCTTCTTAGAAATGACAAAGACTTCTTAAAAGTTGATAGAGTAAAGATACAGCTTGATAAAGACAATACCAGTGGGTGTAACTTTTAGAAGCATTTCACTTTAATTTGGCCTCCCATCAGCAGGTTAAGTGTTTGTTGAGTGAGTTTATTTTGTTTTTTATACTTCCAAAAAAAAAAAAAAAAGCAGAACTCAACAGCCTAGTTCCCAAAGAACTCTCTGAAATTCTTTTTAATAACACACCGTTCTTTATTCCTGGAAAAGGTAAAATAGAGGATCTCCTATATGGGATCCCAGAAACAGCTGAAAGCAAGGATACCATTCTGAAAACTACGCTAAGAGAATGCTTTAAATGGAGAGACCCCAAAGGCGTCTTTCAAGCGGGCAACCAACCTCAACAAGAAACTGACAGGAGTTTCCCTTTCATGTGAAGCTAAAAGACAAGTCCAATCATACACTCAAAGATTCCAATCAGCTGCTTAATCCTATCCTTTTGGAAATAAACAGACTGCTAAAGATTAACAAACACTTTAGGAAAACCTATAACATGGATGAGAGAGACCAAAACACATGGGGAAAAAACAACAATGGAGTAATTTGAGCTACCAAATTAATTGGGGTCTATGAGATTAGAGGCCAGCAAATACCTAGCACATTAAATTTGGCAACTATGGGAGACCTGAGAGTCCACAAACTCCTAAAGGAAAAAATATATATAAAGAATCAAGAATCAGAACGGCTTCAAATTTCTCAATACTGGAAGCTAAAAGATATAATGGAGAATGCCTTCGAAATTCTGAAGGAAAATTATCTCCAACTTAGAATAATCAGCAAAACTAATAATGAGGATAGAAGAGGGCTATTTTCTGACATTCATAATTACAAAAAATGTTATCTTTTGTGGTTCCTTTGTCAAGGGATCTGTTACATGAGTAACAGTAGAAGAAGAAAGAAATAGTTGGGATATATAAAACAGGACATCCAACAGGTGAAAGAAATGAACAGAATCCCCATGAGGCCAGTGGATAAGAAATCCCTGAATGTCACTGTGCATCAGACACAAGATTCCATAATTATGTGAGGGGCAGGGAAACACCGTTACATTTAAAATCCCACATGATCCTTTCCATTTAAGTACACTCTTCCTTGTAGAGAAGGCACTGAGATATGTGGCTGGTCCTGAGATAATTTTCTAGGTGGCTCAAACATGTGAATACAGTAGCCTGCGGCACTGTGTTCCCACAGCACAGACCATTCATGATTTACAAAATGATTTTAGGTAATTTGTAGACATGACATACAAAAACAGTGAGTATATCAGATAAAAATTATAATAAAGAAAAAGTCTCATTTTGGTATATTTAATGCCTCCTTATTACATCTGAATCCCCCCCTTTTTTTTTAAAGATTTATTTATTTATACATACAAGCTGGGGTACAGGCCAGAGGTGTGGGGTGGCGAGAGGGTTCACCAGAGACAGAGTAGGGAGCAGAACAGGCAGATCAGAAGTACACTGCTGAGGGGAGCAGCGGGCGAGGCAGGAGAGGTCTGCCGCACCATGTGGGATTCTCCCCGGCTGGGCACCAAACTCGCATCGCTGCTGCCTCAGCCGACAGCTTCACAGCACAGCGCTTAACCGCTGCGCCACCAGGGAGGCCCTGAATCCCCCTTTTTAACAGCAAAAAAAATTTTCAGACTCAAAGCTACTGACAGATAATATCTAACTAAAAATTAATACTGTTGTTTTTATTTTATCAAAACAGCCACGAAACAATCTAGGAATGTGATTCCTATTCTCCTGGCAGCTTCTTCTGAGTCTATTCTGACTCTGTATCTTGGAAGTGCTTATAATATGGTTCCCTCTATTTTTGTGCAAAAGGAATAAACACAAGACAGTGAGTCACGACCATTTACCCTCAATACATCACTCCCTACATTTTCAGCAAAGAAGCTTGCACCTGCTCTGTCCCTACAATTTAGTTGATACTACTACTCAGTGCTTATATCTCTGTAACTCACAACAGCCTCAAACTACTTTCATCTTTAAGTTTTATATTTATAACAGGGTGTGTGTGTGTGTGTGTGTGTGTGTGTGTGTGTGTATAAAGTATCTCTCAAATTATGCTAATCATTACAGTAGAATTTATATTTATATTAGAATAGAGTTGCACAGGTGTTAGTGTTCAGTCCTCATTCTATCTATATTATTTTTGGTGTATGATTTGGTAAAATAAGAATCTTTCAGGGACATTTAGCACATTAAAGCAGAAATGTCTATTCTGGTTTTCTATATACAGCAGTGTTTTTAAAGCTTCCATTAAAAAATGAAAGTAAAGTGGCCTCCCTGGTGATGCAATGGGTTAAGAGCAGCACTATGAAGCTATCCAGAGCCACTGCAGCAAGAGTTCAATCCTGGCTGGGGAGATTCCCACATAGCGCAGCAGACCTCCCCTGCCTCACCCGCTGCTCCCCTCAGCAGTGTACTTCGGTCCATTTGCCTGTTCCGCTCCCCACTCTGTCGCTGGTGAATCCTCTCACCGCCCCCACACCTCTGGCCTACACCCCAGCTTGCATGCATAAATAAATAAATCTTTTTTTTAAAAATGAAAGTACATGTTTTAAAGTGAGCCCCTCAAGGGCCTCCCTGGTAGCACAGCGGTTAAGAGCTGCGCTGTGGAGCTGTTGGCAGCGGCGACGTGAGTTCGACACCCAGCCAGGGAGATTCCCACAAGTTGCGGCAGACTTCTCCTGCCTGGCCCGCTGCCCCCCCTCAGCAGTGTATTTCTGTCGATCTGCCTGTTCTGCTCCCCACTCTGTCTTTGGTGAACCCTCTCGCCGCCCCACGCCTCTGGCGTGTACCCCAGCTTGTATGCATAAATAAATAAAATCTTTAAAAAATAAAAATAAAGTGAGCCACTTACGAGAAAATATTAAATACACAAGACAGGTAGTTCTCTGTTCTGGTAAAAATCAGAAAATGTAATTTAAATGACAGGAGTTGGTGAAACATTAGTTTAGCAGAAGCAATACATTCTTTAAATAAATACCCTTATTTATCCTGTCTGCCTCTTGAGCAAGTCTAATCACCAACAAAATTTTAGCAATCAAACCTAGGGTTTTTCTCAGCCATTGCTCTTCTCTCTTTCTCCTTAAGAGACTATTATTACTTCACTGCACTTCTAAGGGTTCCTTCTGTCCCCAAATGCATCTCTTCTGTTTTGCTGACATCTACTGTTCCTCCTGCCCTAACTGTGAATGTACCTCGAGGCTCTATTTCACTGTATCTCCTCCTGTTTCACTGTCTTACTACCTTCAATTACTGCCAGTGGAAAGTGTGGTGGACATCACTATGTTGTCTCTCAAACCCACACTCCTCTTTTGAGAACTCCCTTCTCCCAAAAAATAAGACCCTCCAGGAGAGATGCTTATACGTTTATATTCATGATCCTGCCCCTCTAAGTCCCACTACAACCGAATAGAGCAAGGATCCAAGTTGGGAATTTGATTTGAAATTGAGACACTAAACAGTTTTTTGAACTGAGGACATGTAAACAGAGGAGCTATAGAGAAGAATGTTGATCCATGAACGACCAAAGAAGTTAAAGCAAGTATGCTGTAAAGATGGCAATATTCTCCAAACTGATCTGTAGATTCAACACAATCCCTATCTGAATTTCAGCTGTTGTTTTTGTAGAAACTGACAAGTCAATCCTAAAATTCTTCTGGAAACTCAAGGAACCCAGTAGATAAAACAATCTTGAAAAGGAGGACATGGCCTCCCTGGTGGCACAACGGGTTAAAGCACAGCACTATAAAGCTATCCAGAGCCACTGCAGCACGAATTTGATCCCCAGGCAGGGAGACTCCCACATGGTACAGCAGACCTCTCCTGCCTCGCCCGCTGCTCCCCTCAGCAGTGTACTTCGGTAAATCTGCCTGTTCTGCTCCCCACTCTGTCTCTGGTGAATCCTCCCACCACCACCCCACCTCTGGCCTACATCCCAGCTTGTATGCATAAATAAATAAATCTTTAAAAAAAAAAAAAAAAGAGGAGGACAAAGTTGGAGGACTCAGACTTCCCATTTTCAAAACTTATTATGAAACTACAGTAATCAAGATGGTGTGGTACTGGTGTAAGGACAAACATGTAGATCAGCGGAACAGAACTGAGAAGGATGCCAAACAAGTCAATGGTTCCAGCACAAATGGAGCCGGGACAATTGGATAGCACGTGCAAAAGAATGAAAATGGAGCCCTCTTTCACAGTACATAAAAAAATTAATCCAAATAGATTAAGACCTAAATACAAAAGCTAAAACTATAAAACACTTAAAAGAACAGGACTAAATCTTCATGATCTTGGATTTGGCAGAAGTTTCTTAAGATATAAGACCAAAGTACCAGCAACAAAAGAGAAATTAGATAAATTGGACATTATCAAAATCAAAACTTCTGTCTTTCAAAGGATACCATCCAGAGAGTAAAAGCGGGAAGAAAATATTCATAAATCATGTATCTGATATAAATATTCTATGTGATACAGACTAAAGAACTCTTACAAGTCAATAATGAAGACAACCAAATTTTAAAATAGGTAAAGGATATGAACAGCCAATAAGAATTTTAAGCAGTGTTCAACATCACTGTTCATTAAGGAAATGAAAATCAAAACTAGGGCCTCCCTGGTGGCGCAGCAGTTGAGCGCTGCGCTGTGGAGCTGTCCACAGCTGTCAACAGCAGCAATGCACGTTCGATACCCAGCCGGGGAGAATCCCACATGGCGCGGCAGACCTCTCCTGCCTCGCCCGTTGCTACCCTCAGCAGTGTATTTCTGATCTGCCTGTTCTGCTCCCCACTCTGTCTCTGGTGAACCCTCTCGCCGCCCCACGCCTCTGGCCTGTACCCCAGCTTGTATGTACAAATAAATAAATCTTTAAAATATATATATATATCAAAACTACAAAAGATACCGTATTTATTTCACGCCCACTAGGATGGCTACTATAAAAAAGGGAAGGACGGGACTGTTGGCAAGGATGCAGTAAAACTGAAACTTGCAAACTGCTAGTAGAAATGTGAAATGGTACAACCACTATGGAAAACAGTATGGCAGTTCCTTAAAACACTAAAAATAGAATTATCAAATTATGCTGCAAGTCCACTTCTGAATACAGACCCAAAACAACTGAAGGCAAGGACTAGACAATATATTTGCACATCATGTTCACAGCCTCATTTTCACCATCGCAAAAGTAAAAGTGGAAGCAATCCAAGTATCTGCTGACCAAACTGCTAAACAAAGTTTAGGCACACAAAGAAATATTCAGCCTTAAAAAGGAAGGATATTGAGACAAAGCTACAACATGGATGAAATTTGAGGAATTATGCTAAGTGAAATAAATCAGTCATAAAAAGATAACTACCGTATATTACATGGTGTACATAATCAAATTCATAGAAACAACAAAGTAGAATGGTAGCTACCAGGAGACAGAAGAAGCGAGTGGGAAGTTTAACAAGTATAGCCTTTCAGTCTGGGAAGCTGTTATGTTTATTTTACTTTTTTAAAAAAGAATGTTTATAGTTGCTTAAACCTACCATGTCATTAAAAAAAAAAAGACAACATATTGATCATTACAAGTCAAAACACTATTAAAGTCAGGCCTCCTGGTGGCCCAACGGGTTGAGCGTAGCACTGTGGAGCTGCCAAGTTCGATGCCCAGCTGGGGAGATTCCACATGGGGCAGCAGAACTCTCCTGCCTCGCCCGCTGCTCCCCTCAGCAGTGTATTTCAGTCAATCTGCCTGTTCTGCTCCCCACTCTGTCTCTGGTGAACCCTCTCACTGCCCCACACCTCTGGCCTGCACCCCAGCTTAAATGCATAAATAAATAAATCTTTAAAAAAAAACACTATTAAAGTCACTGATACTGAATTTGGAGACATTGGGCAGGCCCATGCACCATCCTGGACCCGTGGCTTTGCCATAAAACGAGGTAGGTAGGACTGTATCAGTTCATTCCCAGGAGTTTCAGGACCCTGTTGACTCCAAATGTAAAATAAAAGACCCTCCTTACTTTCAACATTTCCAAATAAAACTAATGAAATTATTCTTTCACTTCTGAAAACCTGTCCACAGAGCAAGATAAAGCACCAGGCTTTTCTCTCCAATGGACTGGAATTACGGGACTTCAGGGTGGACTTACAGAGATCTACACATGAGGTAACTAATATTTTTAAATATGTGTACAATACCCGGTGGCTCAGCGGTTAAGCGCTGCGCTGTGGAGCTGTCGGCCGCTGCGACGCGAGTTCGACGCCCAGCCAGGGAGGATCCCACATGGCGCAGCAGAATTCTCCTGCCTCGCCCGCTGCTCCCCTCAGCAGTGTGTTTCTGATCTGCCTGTTCTGCTCCCCACTCTGTCTCTGGTGAACCCTCTCGCCGCCCCACGCCTCTGGCCTGTACCCCAGCTTGTATGTGTAAATAAATAAATGTTTAAAAAAAAAAGAGTCTGGGGACCTACCCTACTAAGGGACTACCTCTAGAATTAGGATACTTGACAACTACAGGAAAACTATAAAATTGGCACAATACAATTGCTGATTGGCAGTCAATTAAAAACAAGTAACAGCGCATCAGATCCCAAACAAAAACCAGCTGATAAGACCCAACTAAAGTCATTATGGATTTCTACTACTCTGGAGTTACTTTCAGAGTTTGCTTTACCAGCATTTTTTTTTTTAAACCAGGCACCATTCTCATCCACTTGCTGTCACAATAAGCAGTAAACACTTTCCACCTACACATACATCCAATGTGTCCTAAATATACACTGCTGAAAATGAAAAGTGGTTTTAAACCACACCACCCCCTACCAAAGAACTACAGAAATGTGTTTAAACAAGTATGCATAAGGTCATGTTGGATGAAAAGACTGTAGACTGAGAAGTGTTCAGATTTGGGAAGGACGGTACAGTTCACCTTAGAGGAAATACAATTCCCAAACATTTCAGATACTCAATCTAAAACAAAAATGCCTTAAGCATAACCATATAATGCTAATTAGTTTCAACTCTTAGAAGTTAAAATATTCCTTATTTACATAAATTACCAACCATGAAACCAACCAGATAGTAAGCAAAATTAGAGAGAAAAACACACTTCAAAAATTGTTACTGTTTCCAGCAACTTCCAGAATAGGAAAAACCTAAAACATGGGAACACCACATTTTCACGTTTGTAAATAATTCTATAATCTGATAATAGCCACTACTTACTCTATATTTGCTATGGAGCCAAATGCCTTAAGCTGTACATGGTAGTGCTAAGAATAATTCTCTAATTTAGTAAGGATGAAGCAATTTCTTAACGAATAAAAACAAGAACAGTTGAATGTCAACAGATTTTATAGGCTACAGTTAATTAACTGACTTCTGTGGTTCAACCTGTTTCTCAAACCCCTTCTTAAATAATTCTAAAATACAGAAATGTGAAGGAAAAAAATCAAAGTAAACTCAATATTTTTAAATCGGGGGTAGACTCTCAAGGGTTTCCATGAACAACATGCACCAGAGGAGCCAATGAGTTTACTGTGAAGAGAAAAACAAGCTAGTCATTTTCGTTTCCTTACACTTTCAAGAAATAAAATTATCTTTTCTAAATCTAAACATTAGTAGGAAGATGCTGCCCAAGCCCTAGCCATAATATTGCACTCTGTCCTCCAGCAACCAATCAGTACCTACCACTCAAGCCTCAAACATCAGCAGAGTCACAAACATTCTGCTGGCCAAGGCAAAAGGTGGTGAGTGCCTTATTTCTAGCGGGTCTGCAGATCTGTAAGCACTAGTCCCACAAAGCAACATGTGGCTGAGAAACTGGTTATAGCAGGTACAACACTCTGGTATGCAAACATGTTACAAACTGAGCAAAGCAGGTAGTAAACATAGGGGCCACACTGTGAAAACGGATTTGTTTTAAAAATTTGAAAGAAATCAAATTTCCTAGTCACATTCCTAATAAACTATTGAGAAGTGATCTGCAAATGACATCTGCATAATTTATTCTGACACAATCCAAGAGAATCACCAGGTTGTGGTAAAGGCACTTTAAACTCAACCTCTTCACTTCAGCCTTCTCACCCCGGGCGTCGCTCTAACAGCAAGGAGAGTGAACTGCTGCACTCACAGGCACTTCTAAAAATGAACAAACAATGCCAGATTAACAAAATATAAACTAGAAAACAAAATAAACTTTTCAAAAATCCTGGGAGGGTCTCACTGTTGTTTTGTTTTTTTGAATTTACCAGATGCTACAAAAAAATATTTTGAAAGCAAGACTGTTTTAAAGTACAAAATTATTATTAGGAAGCAGCACACAATAATTATTATTAAGCAGCCTGGGGACAAGCCAAATCTGATAAGACTACAATTATGAAAATGTGACTAGCAGTGTTTAGGGTATAATTTTAACCTGAGTTTTAAGGTCCATCTCCTACCTTAAAGCCTAATCTGAGACATAAATGTCTTGAAGGGAAACGCTACTCTGAAGTACAGACCAGTGAGCTCTCACTCAACATTTCTCATTATCTTGTCCACAGCGCCTCTCCTGAAAGACATGATTAGAGACCTTTAAACCCTGGTAAGAAAAACCAGTTTGAGCAAAATCCTGACTGAGGAAACTTCAGGTGTTAAAGGTACAAGAATCAAAAAGTCCTAAACCTTCTGTCAGAGGATGAAAAGGCAAGTGGACAAATTTAGGATTAAGGTTGACTTTGCCAAATACATCTTACTTGCCCTCTGAAAAGGGAAACACATTCACACACAACAAATGTAAATACAATGGAAAAAATGCCTCAGCAAATCAGTATAAGATACTTTGAAAAATGTCATTTTCAGTTTTCTCCAAATCTCATCCTATAGTTTGTTTAAAAACAATGAAGTGGTGAGCAAAAACACCTAATGTAGCCAGCACTTTGGTGTTAAATGAGGTTTTAGAAGAGATTCATAAACAATCTACCTAACATCTAGTTTCTGAGACTGCAGCAATGCATTCTGTGTGGCTGGAATAGGTCCCAGAAAGTTTATGTCAGTCAAGAGAACTTAAAATTGTACAGAACTTTACAGTTTATATTAGCTCCCTCCATTATCTCACAAGACTCAAAATTAAACAGACTAAAGTTATTAGTGTTTTTAGAAAACATGAAGTTCAAAAGGTTTAGCAAAAATTTAAGAGAACAAATTCAGGTCCTCTGACTCTAAATTATGGCTCTCATATATAAGACACTAATTTTTTTTAAAGACTTATTTGGCCTCCCTGGTGGTGCAAAGGGTTAAGTCTCAGCACTATGAAGCTATCTGCAGCCACCGGCAGCATGCGTTGGATCCTTGCCAGGGAGCTTCCCACAGGGCTCAGCAAACCTCTCCCGTCTCCCCTCTGCTCCCCTCAGCAGTGCTCCCCACTGTCTCTGGTGAATCCTCTCATCCCCCCACCTCTGGCCTACACCCCAGTTCTTGCATGCATAAATAAAATAAATAAAAATAAAATTTTAAAGATGTATTTAATGTTACTACTGTACTACTTTAAAATAAGTATTGTTTATAATTAATTCATCAGGCCTATATGCTGACAAAGGGAAAATATTATAAACAACTTAAAATTTTCTTCATATTTAGATTACCACTTCTAGTAATAAACAATTTAGCTTAAATACCCTAAAAGCAGTCCTATTTCTAATGCCTTTTCTATTTTGACCTTTCTTCCTATCTATTAAAAGATATAGAACAGAGGGTGTATCAATACATAATCTTTTATTCAGAAAGTTAACTCATATAATCTACAGCAAATGGGTAAGAATTTAAGACAAATACAGTGAAGAATTTACAAATTTTATTTTATGTCATTCTTTTGTAACAAAAGACTTATTTATTTATGCATATAAAAGCTAGGGAGTAGGCCAGAGGTGTGAGGAGGGGTGAGAGGATTCACCAGAGAGAGTAGGGAGCAGAAAAGGCAGACTGACTGAAACACATTGCCAAGGGGAGCAGCAGGCAGGCCAGGCAGGAGAGGTCTGCTGGGCCATGTGGGTCAGCTCCCTGGCAGGGATTGAACTAGTGCTGCAGTGGCTGCAGAAAGCTGCGAGTGATGAGACTTACTTAACCCCCTGCGCCACCAAGGAGGCCCAAGTCATTCTTTTTTATCTTCAAGAATTGGTAATATTTTTTTTCCCCAGAATTGGTAATACAGGTTAGAGAAAATAAAACCTCCACGTAATAAGATGACTGCTGAACAACAAACCATGACTCACTAATTCTGAGTATTAGTCAATATAAAAGAATTCCTATACATCAAAACTGGGCACTGCCCAAGAGTTAAAATTCTTCTGTAATATCATCTAGCTGCCCTGAGTTTCTCCTTGGTCTGAAAGTAGAGAGAGAAGGAGGAGGATCAGGTAAGCAAGAGCTTTAAAAGTCTATGTCTGGCATAAAAGATCTGAATACAACAAGGTAACTTATTTGTTGTTGTTTTTTTCCTTTTCTATTTTTTAATGCATTTTTTTTATTAAGGTCACACTGTTTTACCACACTATGTATATGATTTAGGGGTACACAACTCTTCAAATATATGTTACCACAACATTCTCACCAGCAAAGCACCAGTAATCGCCCACCATAGCTCACTGGGGCTCCCCTCCCCACATGGTCTCCTGGGTGACTGCACTTTCAAATAGCCTTTACACACTGACATCTAAATTTAAGATTTATTTGTATTTCTTTCTCCTCTACTTGGCATGTTATTTATTTAATCCTGATATGTTAAACATGTGAGGATTAAATAAATACATGAGAAGCACATACTGTTAGTCTGAGATAGTGTATGTTACCTGTTATCATTTACTATACAAGCAATGGTGGTTCTTTGGATTACAATAATCAAGAACTCTTCTAGATGCCATTAAACTGCCAGTCTGGGTTTTTCTGAGTTGAAAGCTAAAGCTCTTAATCACTAGGTTACTGTACTCCAAAAATTAAGTCCCAGGTTGCAAAGTACAGATGAACTGTGAAAGACCTAGTTTAGCTCTCACATTACTGGGAGGAATAAGACTTGCCATACACTATCTTATTGCTCTTTGTAAATTGTCTCCATAGTACCAGGGATTCTCTGCAGAGCCTGCATGAATTCTTAATGCTTTAAGTCTGTAACTTGGAACCTGCAAAAGACATCAACACACTCCTAAATTACCTACAAATAACTAGTGCAACTTTTTTGAAACATCTCTCTGTGCCTGGATTTCATCGTTTCCTCAAAAAGCTGCTTATTTCTCCAGGATAAAAGAAAAATGAGAGCTCAAAAGGCACTTCTCCAAAGAAGAAAAGCAAATGGCCAACAGATACATGAAAAAATGCTCAACATCACTTATAATCAAGGAAATGCAAATCAAAACCACTATGAGATACCACCTCACATCTGTGAGGATGGCACACATTAAAAATACAGGCAACAACAAATGCTGGAAAGGATGTGGAGAAAAAGGAACTCTTTCACACTGCTGGTGGGAATGTGAACTGGTCCAACCACTATGGAAAGCTGTATGGCGATTCCTCAAACTGCTAAACATGGAGCTTCCACACGACCCAGAAATACCACTTTTGGGAATTTACCCAAAGGACACAAAAACACTAATCCAAAAGGATACATGCACCCGTATGTTCATTGCGGCACTGTTCACAATAGCAAAGGTATGGAAGCAACCCAGATATCCAAAAATAGATGATTGGATCAAGAAGATGTGGTACATATACACAATGGAATACTATTCAGCATTCAAAGAAGATAAACACATGCAATTTGCAGTGACATGGATGGAATTAGAGGGGATCATACTCAGTGAAAATAAGCCAGAAAGAAAAAGAAAAATATCGAATGGTTTCACTTGTAACAGGACTATAAGGAAAAC